>VDFB02008232.1:34669-134264 GCA_007258455.2 Sequoia sempervirens
GAATACTTCTACTTTCTCCACTTTGATCCAGAACACGCAGGACTCCTTAGCTGCTTGGAGAAAGTCTTGTACAAGGCACGAGCATTCAGTCACGGTGTTAGAGTTTGAGTTAGATTGTGTTCCACCGATTTCAGTTCAGGAGGTTGAGGCCGTACTTAGCAGATTTGTTGAGTTGGCAGTCAAAGAGAAGGCAAATGGGAAAGCACTACTGGACGAGGATCTTCTAGAAAACTGAATATGGAGCATTTATTACCTTTTGCTATTTTTGGGAGTGAGTGGGAATCTTTGATTCATTTAATGTACCACTCCCTATTCTGGCAGTTTTTACGGTTAGGGCTGAGGTGGCACGATTCTGGCCACTCTATTGATTGTAACCCTAGCCGTCTTTTGGGACTTGGCTAGCTATAAAAGGGGGAGTCCCCCTCAGTTGTAATTCATTAGAATTAGACATCAGATTAGACAGTAGTATTGGAGAGATTGCATAGTAGAGTATAGTAGATCATTTTGTTAGTGTGGAAGAGAAAGAAAGTTTTCCCTTTGAAAACTTTTGAGGAGACTGTTGTGTAACACTTTTTATGATAATTGATCTTTTCATTGATGATGGAATTCGTCTTGTCATAAATAGCTAGCGAGGTCTCTTCTTCCTTTCGAATCCAAGTAGCTTAATTTCATGCAAGTAGCTTACTTTGGTGTGTGGTGTTTTATTGAGATAGCTTCGCTTGATTCCATACCACTAGCGGCTTGTTGATGACAAGTTCGCCTTGTGTGGTCGACTGGAGATTATTTTGTGTTTAACTTCAATTGTGATTTATATGCTTATATGCCGCTGTGATGGTGTATGCATGTTAAACTATAATTTGAACATCTTTTGCTATTTCCCTTGAAGATTGCACCGATTTTACTGAGGCTGTCCGACGTGAGGCTAGGTGAAATCTGGTTGAAGTCTATTGAAACGAAGCCCCACATATCCTGCATTTAGAGTAGAATAAGTTTCTTAGGCCTTACACCCTCTTACTTTCCGTACATTTCTGATTAGTTTTAGGAAAACGAGCTATATTGCCAAATCATACACGTAAGAATCCCCTTCAAATTACATATCAGCTGCTAACTGTGAGAAGCCTGAACAATTGCGTAAGTCCCCTCGTACGAACACAGCATTACACATCAACCAAATTGGGTCTATTCGCACTTAAGGAACCTTGGAGTTGAACGCACGAACTTTCTGGCAATCTTAGCGTGCGGAATACTTTGATCAAGAGAGAACGGAGTAGCCCCAAACTATTTTGTTCTTCGGCTGATTGGTGAGGTCACAAAAATCGCATCAACAGGAAGATGGCACAGGAGGCAGATAAATGGGTCACGGGAGTTCGTGCCGAGACAGAGAGATTTATGGAGGACCTTGCTTCTGCCTTTCAGCAGGCCTCTAGTATTTTGACACGGATGGATGCAGTGGATCATGCTTGGGGAGATGCTTCTATCTACCAGAGCAAAGTTATCCAGCGTCTTGAGGTATTGAGGCAGGTGCCATTGCGATTGCTGATTGATGGAGGTGTCATTCAGGAGAATGACAGGTATGATTTCTCTAGATGGTATTCTTCGGCGATCACGAGGCGTGGTTTCTTCGATGCGGCACAGGCAGATTCAGCTAGGGTACATAAGGCCATGGCCAATATTATTGATGGAGTTCAGAATACTTTCGAGGCCATATTTGCTAGGCGGCTGAATCCAGATGAGATAAGTGTTGATAATTTGAGGGGTTTGTTGGTGCCTTTCTTTGTAGATGTTAAGACCTTTGTAAAAGATGATTTCGAGAATACTTCTACTTTCTCCACTTTGATCCAGAACACACAGGACTCATTGATGGCTTGGAGAAAATCTTGTACGAGGCATGAGCATTCAGTCACAGTATTAGAGTTTCAGCTAGATTGTGTTCCACCGATTTCAGTTCAGGAGGTTGAGGCCGTGCTTCGCAGATTCGTGGAGTTGGCGGTCAGAGAGAAGGCAAATGGGAACACACTACTGGACGAGGATCTTCTAGAGGACTGAATATGGGCATTTATTACCTTTACTATTTTTGGGAGTGAGTGGGAATCTTTGATTCATTTAATGTACCACTCCCTATTCTGGCAGTTTTTAGGGTTAGGGCTGAGGTGGCACGATTCTGGCCACTCTATTAATTGTAACCCTAGCCGTCTTTTGGGACTTGGCTAGCTATAAAAGGGGGAGTCCCCCTCATTTGTAATACATTAGAGATCAGAATCAGAATTGAGTTAGAGCTTAGAGGCTAGAGAGTAGAGTATAGTAGAGTATTGTAGACATTTTGCATAAGTGTGGAGAAGAAAGGAAGTTTTCCCTTTGAAAACTTTTGAGGAGATTGTTGTGTAATACTTTTCATGATAATAGATCTTTTCATTGATGATGGAATTCCTCTTGTCATGAATAGCTAGCAAGGTCTCTTCTTCCTTTTGGATCCAAGTAGCTTAATTTCATGCAAGTAGTTTACTTTGATGTGTGGTGTTTTATTGAGATAGCTTCACTTTACTCCATACCACTAGCAGCTTGTTGATGATAAGCTTGCCTTGCGTGGTCAACTGGAAATCATCTTGAGTTTAACTTCAATTGTGATTGGTATGCTTATATGCGTCGTTGTGATGGTGTATGCATGTCGAATCATAATTTGAACATCTTTTGTTATCCCTTTGAAGATTGCACCGATTTTACTGAGGCTGTCTGACGCGAGGCTAAGTGAAATCTGGTTGAAGTCTATTGAAACGGAGCCCCACATATCCTGCATTTAGAGTAGAATATAAGTTTCTTAGGCCTTATACTCTTTTACTTTCTGCATATTTCTGACTAGTTTTTAGGAAAACGAACTGCATTGCCAAATCATACGTGCAAGAACCCCCTTCAAAATCATTCACCAGTTGCTAGCTGCAAGAAGTCTGAACAATTGTGTAAGTCCCCTCGTAAGAACACAGCAAATACACATCAACCGAACTGGGTCTATTCGCACTTAAGGAACCTTGGAGTTGAACGTGTGATCTTTCTCGCAATCTTAGCACACGGAATACTTTGATCAAGAGAGAACGGAGTAGCCCCAAACTATTTTGTTCTGCTGTTTGGTGCGGTCACAAAAACCACGTCAACAGGAAGTATGGAGCCCGTGGCTGAACATCAACACTTACAAGGTCCGAGTTAATTCTTTCAAATCTGCCTTTGAATCTGATTTAGATCTGCTTTGGATTTGCAATTATTCTCCTCTTGAATCTGCAATAATATCTTTACTAGATCTGCTTTGAATATCCTTCTTTTATTTCTCTTCTCCCCTCACAAATGGCAGGTGGATGTATGATGGACTTGTACAAAAAACACACCCTTCACCTCTCAAATGCAAATATATACCATCTCCAAATGACACAATTTCATCAACTAACACGTACATTCCAAGGGAGGCAACTCTAAATAAATATGCACCCTTTAACATTTAACTTTTGGGCGCTCATGAAGGGGTCAGCCCCTTAAATAATAGCACATAAATTGGGGTGCCACTCTAAAGGGGGGTCGAACCATTTTATTAATTTTTATTTGCTATTTTTTTTACAAGGAGAGGGCAGCTAGACATGGGGTGGCATGTAGGAAAATAATAAACAATTATTAATGCAATTTAATATTTAAATTGCCTCCTCAATTTTGGGCAACAAGATAAATCAATCTTTTAATTGGTTCTACTTTTCTCCTTCCTTGCATAACAATTTCTCGATATGGGTGCCATAAATTTGGCAGTAGACTTTATCGATTTAACCTCCAACAATTTAGCCATCTCGTAATTTTGGACTTGCCCTTTGACATCAATGGCAATATTTCTATCAATCTACAACAATTTCCTTCGACATTAATGACAACAATCTTGCCACCTTTGACATCAATGACAATATGTACCACAATTTCTTTGAGTAGAGGCATGTAGTTGTGTAGTTTACATTCTAAATAGATGTCTTCACAAGGTGGGTGTTGAAAGGAAAAGACTCAAGAGGAAGGTTTCATAAGGAAGAATCCTGAGTGTTTCTAATTTTTGGGTTTTTGGGAGTACTGGCTAGATTCATGTGCCAAAGGAGAAGAGAACAAAGCTTGAACCTTCAAACTTGAAGCATGTGTTTGTGGAATAAGTAATACACCAAGGCTTGCAAGGTCTAAGTTTTATCATAATAGAAGACAGTAGTGAGCCAAAATGTGAAGTTTGATAAGGATGCTTAGTCATCTAAGTCTCGAGAGTGAACAGATTATGTAATGTCCCCCTTTTTAGCACACTCATGTTTGCGGATGGTTAGCCTATAATTCTGACCCTCGTAGGCTAATAAGGATGGTTAGGGGGTCTTTTGAGGATTGTATCATCTCCAGTGTTCAATGGCATTCAGTTTTGACTTTCGTTTGGCGTTCACAGGGCTCCAGTTGCTATACTTACTATTTATAGTAAGTTAGAGGATGGTTGTGAGGGACCCTTACTATTTTTAGTAAGGCACTTGGTCATCTTGAGATTCACAGAATTGGCCCCGGTTCTAGACGGTTTGATGAAATATTAAATATTGAAGGAGATATTAAAGTTAAAATGGCTCAAAATAATATTTAATTATTAAAAAGGTTGTTATAAAGTTATAACTTAACGTTATAACTTGAGGGTCAATTCATCATTAAAAAGGGGGCCATATTATTAATTAAATATTGGGCGCCAACTCCAAAGTATTTTAGGAAATATTAAAAGATGCAAGAAAATAACATTTTAATGTTATTAAATGTGCCTTTTTGGAGAAATTCAACTTTCTCAAGAAGGCTTATATATTTTACCTTGGAGTCTTTTTGCATTCATTGGATTGGGCATTGGTTTGATGAGTTTTTTATCCGAGAGAGGAAGCCAAGGGTTTCAAAATCAGTTAGCCATTGGAGACCGGTAAACTCTACATTGTTGCAGCCATTTGAGGTGGTGAAATATCCATTGAATTTGGTATTAGAGAGGGCTTCACACAGAGGCTCTATTTGTGCACAAAAATCAGAATATTTGATAAGGGTTTCAAAGTAGGGGCGAAGGATTTTGGGTATCAGACTGAAGAGCAGATTTAGAGCTGATCAATTGTGATTGTTGGCACAATCTTCAAGAGAGTATGGCCTGCAGTTTTCAGTCTCCATTTGCAGCAAGAAGGCGGCCTTAGAGGGAGGGCGATTTGGTTGGAGAAGGCTCATAAAAATCAATAAAAAATATAAGGAGGTGCGCCCAGCCTATTTGAAGCCATCCACAGCAAATTCAAGAAAAAAGGCAGCATATTTAATGAGAATCGAACTTCATAGTGTAGTGCTTTTTCGCAGCAAATTCATAACAGCCATTTATATCTGCAAATTTCTTCAGGCATGCTTGTAGATTGTTCTCTTTGCAAGTATTCAATAAAAATAAGATATTTTGGGGTGTTGCCATTTACTTTAGTTTATTATCATTTCATTTCCAGCATTGTCTTTATTTGCAAAAAATTCAAAAAAAGCAGAAAACCCTCATAAACACAAAAAAAACATCAAAACAAACAAAGAAATCACAAAAACTAGGGCACGAAGTGTTCTTACAGATTACTATCCCAAGTGCTGATCAGCAATGTACAGCAGTACCAACTACAGTTCAGCCAAGTTCTAGTGCAAGTTAAAATACCTCATTACTTTCTAGTACAGCCAAGAAGCCTAGATGGCTTACTCAAACATTGCAAGAGGCATAGGAACAAAGGAACACAAAAGACTTCTTTTTAGGAGAGTCATCCCCCTAAGAAGTTTCCTAGTTGTGTTGCATTGATGTCTTCCATCATATTGATTAAAAGCCTTCTAGTTTGGAGGAGGCAAATTCAAAGAAAGTGTGGCCAGATGCCCTGGTAAAGGAGTATGACTCCATGCAGAACAATGTTTGGGAAATTGTTTTGAGACCAAAAGGGAAGTCGGTGATTGATTCCAGGTGGTGGTACAAAGTCACGCATGTGGTGAACAAGAGCACAAAGAAGTATAAGGCCCAATTCATTGGATAAGGATTCTCTCAAAGAAAGGGAATTGACTAGAATGAAACCTTTGCTCTAGTTGCAAGATACAATTCAATTAGGATAATCATGTCTCTTGCATCTTATTTTTGTTTGTCTTTATAACAAATGGATGTAAAGACAACTTTTCTAAATGGCAAGATAGAAGAAGTGTATATCAATCAGCCTAAGGGGTTTACAGTGCATGGATGAGAGTCATATAAATGCAAATTGAAGAAGGCCCTGTATACATTGAAGCAAAAAATCGCATGCTCGATACTCACAGATTGACAAGTAATTGTTGATTTTGCACTTCCCCAAAAATGTTTCAAATCCTAACCTTTACCATCTGTTTGATAAATTAGATCAATTAGTTTTGTTTTCTTTTTCTACTTTTTTTTTTTAAATTAAGATTTTTCTCTCCTAGCATAAGCACTCCACTGAGATGGAGATTTTTTCATTGTTAACCCTAGAGCTCTCTTGCTCTATAAAAAAGACCTAGGGCACACTACTGGAATATATAGAGAGAGCATATTTGAGTGTTGAGCTAGTGCAATGTCATTCTTCTTTACGTTTTACTAGAAGGTAGATGCAGTTTTTACTGTTGATATTTTCAGTAGCATGTGTTTGTAGATTAGAGTACTCAGATCTGTTGTTTTGATTAGAGTTTTTCTTTAAAGCTACTTTGAAGTTAGGGTTTAAATTTCTCAGTGGAAAATCTGTTTACCATGTTCTGAAATTTTAACAATACCATCAGCATTTTTTTTTCAAACTTAGACTATTACTAGAGAATAATGATCTTTGAAGCTATTTTGCCCATTCAGGAATATTTTTGTTTTTTTATTTTGTGTGATTTTTGCTTTAATTTTGTTTTTCTTGTCCAGCTATTATGTTTGTATTGTAGTCACATTACTACAGTTTGGCATTCCAGTTGACAGTTCCAATGCTTTACACTAATTCTTTTACAACACCCCAACTGACTGTTCTTTTGATCATTAGTAAATATTAAATATTATTAAATATTTTTTGTAGTGGGCTTTCCTACCACAGCACAACATTCTTTTAGCTACAATCCTTCATTTATGTTTGTTTACACTTGAGATTATGTTCCAAGCCCCTATTTGTCGGAGGGGCCCTGGCTGCTCCATCAATTAAAAATTATCAAAGTACCCAGGTGCAAGTCTGAAAGTTAAAAGTTTCGATATGCTCTTTGCCAAAATATCATTTTATCACTGGGAAGCATTTGTTTTGAATTTCTTTGAAAAAACATAAAACTTAAAAGGTATAAATCCTTTTAAGAGATTCTTCATTCTGGAGAAGCCACTATCAAAGCATTTTATCAATCAAGATTTACTTCTGAGAAAGGCCATTCACATTGCAAATTGTTTCAGGAAATTTACAATACAGTACATTCATTGCAATAGTATTAAGTAGTATTGGAGTCTCACTAAAGAAAACGCACGTCATCAGCCTGAGGAAGAATGGCAACAGATGCAGCACTAGTGTGGATGCGACCTGCTTTTTCTGTCACTGGAATGCGCTGCAAAATTAATCATCACAAATAGAATTAGTTAGAGGATATTACCAAAACCAATGTCTGAAATCAGGAATCCTTCACTGAACATAATGGAAAGAACATATATGCATGCAAACCTGGACACGGTGCACTCCACTTTCAAATTTGAGCTTTCCATAAACTCCAGCCCCAGAAATTGCTGCACATGCTTCCTGTAATATAGAATATTTGATAAGATATCATTTCAACAATTATTCGCAAACTTTTGCAGTTTTAAATGTACTATCCCCTGTTTCAGCATGATCTTGTTTTGCGATGGTTAGCCTTTTATTGGACCCTTGTGGGCTAGCCAGTTTGGATAGAGGGTCAGTGATGCATTCTGGAGAGTTTGATTGTTCTTGTTTTCAGTGGACAGTGATTGGATCATAGCGAGCGTTGGCTTTCCAGGAGTTCACAGCTTCTGACGGCACGGGATTATCCTGAGTTTTGAGCGTATTATGGAATTTTAATTGATTAAGTTAATTATTTAACTTAAACGCCTTTTTATTAAAGTCACATTGACTTTAATAATATTTTATATCACTTAAAATGTTCAAAAAAAAGGATTTAATATTTTAATGGCTTAAAATATTAAAAAGTGCGCCAAGTATTTAATTCATGAACTATTGAGATGAATTAAATATTATTTAAAAGATTTTAAAACCTAAAAGTGGCGTATCTTTCTTGAAATGCGTGCCTTTGCATAAAAGGGCATTTCTGGCAATAGAAACTCATAACTTTTGACTATTTCGAATTGCCTTGTGCATTTTTCTTCTGAGCATTCTCCTGTGACCAGGGTTTGATCATTTTGTCCATTGGAGAATGGAAAACTCTTCAGTGTTGAGTGCTTTTGAGGCTGTGAAAGATCAGCTGAATCAGTACAGTTGAGAGCTTCACACAGAGGTTCTACAGTTGCAGACAGAGGTTTCATATATGTAGTTGTGTGTTCTTTGCAATAACTTGAGGGTTTCTACTGGAGGCGCATCATTCTACAGTTCAGAGACTTTCCTTCAGAGATTCTACCCTTCCTTTTCATAGCCGTACGGCCTGCCTTGGGTTTTGTGCCTTGAGAAAGGCGTGTGAAGTAATTAAGAGAAACGCCTTCTTTTTGTGAGGGTTTCAGCTTCTAACATTGGCACCTAGTCCTTTCAGAGCATTGTGACCAGTTTCTGAGCAGGAGAATCCACTTCTGGAGTCATGGCGTACTTGCAGGCTTGATTTCACTATTTCCAGCTGTAGATCTGGCCATTTATTTATTTAAAATATCTGGAGATTCTCGGGTATGTCTGTTATGCATATTCTAATTGTTTCAATATAATAACAGCTTCTGTAATTCCAATTTGTGAGTTTTTGCTTTAAATTTCATTTTATAAGCAAAAATATGCTGCGCCCCTTCTCTTCTGTCTACCAAGAATTCTCTAAAAAACTTTAAAAAACATATTAAGACTTAAGAAACAAGGGTTTTGAGCTGAGAGCCAGCAGGGCTCATCACATTAAAGTAGGACATATGAACATTATTAGTGATAAATTTTGTAAATATAGGATGCCAGTTTAAATTTTTCTTAGAGGTATGACATAGATAACACAAGAAAAATCATAGCAGGCTCAACTTTGCAGTGATACAAAGAAAACATTGCAAAGCAGTTGCTGCAAGTTCTTAATCGTCAATAAACTGTACAAATTTCATACTGATATGTGACAACAAAATGGGCGCATAAAGTGAACACATATGAGCCATTTCTAAGTTCCAAATTGTAGAATTCATTACTTGACATTAATTGGGGTGAGCAAGGATAAGAATGATCTTGATGACAGGTCATAGAGTGTAATTTGAAATATTCGTGTGAAAAATCTTCTACAGTACCTAACAAAAGCTTTGTTCTTAATAAGTACAGTCTTGCTTCTTGAACCATGCTGAGACTTGCTCATGCATATATGGAAAGCTTAAATTTAGATATCTATGTTTGTTGAATAGAAAGCATTGAGCTAGAATTGATGTAAAGGATTTTGTACAAGGATAATGAAGCAAAATATTCTGAAGCTATCACTGTGACCATATGCTGGTTGCCATAAAGAACATGGTTGTAGTACATGCTAAATATGTACTTAAGCTTTCCATATCCCCCATTTGGGGTTAAATCCCACTTTCTCTCCCAGATCTCTCTAGTAAGCATTGGATTACATGCCTCAAAAAATTCAACTCAAATTCAAATAATAATTGTACCTTGTATCCTCGAAGATCTGACTCAGTCACATTCACAACTTCAAACTTCCATCGCTTTTTCTGGGCATATCGTTCATACCTGTATCTCTTCACTTCATTACCATCTGGGTTATGTGTGCTCAAAAATAACTGTAAGAAATAGGCTGATACTGAAAAATTAAGTAAACCTAGAATATAGAAAACAATGGATAGCATATTATGTAGGCAGATACACACATTTTAAATAAATCCATAGCAAACAATGATGCTTCCTCCCCTCCTGTGCCTGTTCAATACAAGTTAAATATAAACACTCAAATCAGTGATACACACAACAATACGAATGTCGTCTAATTCTTTCTTTCAGTAGAACAAATGTGCTTGACCTGTTCATGGATGGATATCAACTTGGGCAGGCATACCTGCTCTGACCTCCAGGATGCAATCTCTTGCATCCACATCATCTTTTGGAAGCAAACACTTAAGCAGCTTATACTGAAGGTTTCTTTCCTCTTCTAACATCACTGGAAGTTCTGCAACTGCTAGATCACGCATTTCTTTTTCTTCAAGAGAGTCACTTGCCATCACTCTCAAACCATCAATCTCCTGCATAAGAAACACAAAATCCTTACATATGTCAAAAAAACAAGTTTATAAAAGCACATTAAAATAAAATAAAGGTTATATTCTAGTAGCTTGCCAATTTAACACTCTTAGATGGAGGCTAGAAAGAGTTAGTTTATAAAACATTTTTTAGCAAGTATAATGAAGGACCACATAATTGAGTTTACCATTTACCAGCTAAAGCATAGGTGAACTATTACCTATTCATGACTCATGTAAAATACAAGAAGGTATTCTTATAAATCTACTAAAGGAATGTGTAATGTTCCCAACAAGATTTTTGTACAAAAATATTTCAGATTTGAAAATGTCGCAAATATCTTGCAAAGACTCAAAATATTTTCACAATTTCTTCACAAAATATGTACCTAGAATTGGCAATTATACTCCTTATCAATTGGAATTTTTTCCTATATTCAAGGACAATTTCTTCATGAACTATGTACCCAGAATTGGCAATTTTACTCCTTATCAATTGGAAGTTTTTTAATTGGAAGTTTTTTCTATGTTCAGGGGCTCATCAATAAGCATGAATTACACAAAATATAAAACAACTTGCTGGAAAATGACAGAAATAACAATCTCACAACTGAGCATAAAGCCTAGAAATTAATCCTTGCAGCATACAAACAACATTGACAATTTTTGCACCATTATACTTAGGAAACTGTAATATGCAGCCCTGTTGTTTTTTTTAGATTAAAAATACTATGTTTTTTTTTGTGTTCTTTCAAACTAGACAGAAGATGCAGAAGGGGTTTGTGTTTTGATTGAAATGATTTGAATATAGCAGCAGATTACAATAAATATTTGCAGCAGATATTAATTATGAAAATACTGAAATTTCAGGAAATATAATAGCAGAAAAATTCCAGATTTAAACACTGATCAGTATACTTATTTTTCCTTCAAAATAACAGCAACCCAATACGTAAAACATCACCTCTTATCTAAATCAACACATGCAATAGCATGCAAGCTCATGCAATTACATGCAACTCACATGCAATAACATGCAAGCTCATGCAAGTACATGCAACTCACATGCATAAATATTTCGGAAATAATACCAGAGTGACAAAAGAGTGCTTGCATGCTCTAGGCGCCATCATATAGCTGGAAATAAATCTGAAATCTCAACGCCACCGCCAGAAATGAACCAAATCAGCATGCACAACCAGCCACAAGAGATACGGCCAGCAAAGAGAAGAGTTCTACAACCAAAACTCAATATTCTCCTTCAGATCTGCCCAAATAGTTTTAAAAATCTGCATTAACCCTGAAAACTTGAATTATAAACTCCACAATAATTCCAGCTGTGATCTCTGTATGAAATCACCAAGAATCTCACAAACTGTGTCTTTCAATAGTGTAGAAGATGTCGCTTGTAAAGGGTTTCATCCTCACAAACCAAAGAGAAGCAATCTCCTCCAAAGCCAAAGCAATATCCAAACATAACATAACATGATCAACATAATCTCCAAAAATGAGCTCCAAATGAAACATACTTCTTTACCAAATTAGGCACCAACTTTCAGCCCTAATTCTCACACCCAAAAAGAAGAAAGAATATTTTAATTTAATTTATCCATCCCTTATGTCTCCCTCAACTTGGGTGCCAACTTCTAAGAGTCTCCCTTTTAAAAACAACTTATGATCACTCATGGGCCTTTTTCATAACTTAATCTTATAATTTTTAAATAACATAAGTTAAATATTATGTTATTTAAAATAAAGCACTGGACCATAGAATATATTGAAATATTGATTTCAAATGCTCCCAACGACGCAACTAAAAATAACTGGACTGACCACAAGCACTGTCAGTGATTCAACCTGACTTACTAAAAACATTAAGTACTGAAACTCACCCAAATACTCTCCGAAAAAGGGGATTATGCACAAGAAAACCATTGGAACTCATCTGAATGAGAAGATACTGTCAACACAGTGGATAAACTGCATCCAGAGCTCCCTAATCCCTACTCATTAACCTATAGGAACTCAACTGAATAGGCTAATGGTCCACCCTGCCAACAAGTTAGGAAGGGGACATTATAGAAACTCTGCCAAAGTGTTGGGCTCCTTATATCAATGAAGTATACAGCAAGTATTTATTATATAATGAAATATAACAGCAGCACAAAAGATTACAATCTGAACAAACCCACTAGACCAAGCTCCTTCAACACACACACACAAACTATCCAAACTAAACCAAACTCACAAAACATGTATCTATGGATCACTGGCAGTACAAAGCTGGTCCAACATGCAGAAATACACAGAAAAATGCTATTTAAAACATAAACTACAGCCACAAAACCAAAATAGTGAGCTAGAAGACCAAACTATGCAAATCTGGACCCTTCTCCTTCATTATTCTTGCAAAACAAATACCACAAACTTTCCAGCCCAAATGCAACTTCTATATGAAACTGCCTCAAGGATTTTAGAAGGTTTTTGTCCTCCAATCTCCAATAAACCCAAGGGTTTTCATCCTCAGATTTGATTGCTTGAACACAAGTGATCAATACAAATTTTGATAGAGGTTTTGTATGAAAAGATGGATGCCTGAAATGTGGAATCACCTAGAAATAAATAGATGATGGCCCCAATTTGGGCACCCAAATTCCAACACCCCTCTCTTGGAAAACTAAATAAATAGAATAATGATATTTTCATCAATTTCCCTCTAAAGATGCTCACCTTTCATGACCGTTACAACATTCCTAACTAAAATTAAACAATAACTCCCCATATGCAAGTTGTCGTAAAAATTGTCAAAGAATCTTCTAATAATAGACTGCCACCTGATCTTGGAGGTTACAAATCTCCTCACAAGAAATTCCTGATGCCTTTTGGGATTCCAATACCCAAAATTAATTAAATATATTTAATATTCAGTTTGACCCCTAACATATAAAATAAATCTTTTGCAGGTCCAAAATAATAAATATTAAATAAATGAAAATTCCCTTTCACCTTCCCTAAGCCCATGAAGAATATTGGAATGGGCATTTTGTCCACAAAAATAAATTAATTGAAAATGGGACATGACAGTCAGCCTTCCCAAATTTGCTTTTCCTCAAGCAATTTTGAGATCAACTCACCAACTCCTCCGAACTGAAACTCTCTACAAATGCTAAGATCCAAAATCATCCTTGGGAGTTGGTGTGTCAACTTGTCCAATTTATCAAATTGTGGGAAATTTCTGCCAACTCCATTATTTGTTTTGTCCCTAAAATTTCAAGCTTACCCAAGAGCTACCTAATGTGGTAAATGCACTCACCAACATTTTTCGTTGTGCCACTCTAGTATAATTGAAAGTTGGAAACTCTGCCATGAATATTTTATTCATAACATCCACTACTCCATTAAAGTTCATCATCCTAGGAAAATTCTAAATCATTAGCCTTTGATATGCTTCTACTTGGAAGTTCACTACTTTCCAAGCATCATAAATTCGGCTATCAACTACCACCCACAAAAGATCCTCTTTCCCATTTTTGAGAGCTCCAATGTGATCAAGTATACCATGAATACTATTATAATGTCCACATATGAGTGGCATTTTACTATCTATGAACACCAAACTAGTAAAAAGTTAGTGCACCAAAAAAACACAATGCCTTAATTAGAGACATATCAATGAGTATTTGATGAATGGGATTGAAGTAGCAATCATTAAGGTGCAACCATTTGTTCCATGCTGCCTATTGACATGTGGTATCTTTCCTCAAGTTTCCTTCCATCCACATATTCGCTATCTTTGCTTGTCCACCTATTTGTGTGTCATGACTAATTTTGGAAGTGAGCTTGTCGCTACCCAAGAAAAACAACTTCTTCCAAATAGAGATGAAAAATCTTGATGGGTAATAAGCAATGGCTGCAACAAACTTCCCAGAAAAACATGTGTTACTTCATTTTGGTCATAGGTGATGTACTGCCTAATGTATTTGATATCCTTCTCCTCAAAGTTCCTCCATTAGAATATCTCTTACACATCTATATTGTAGTATCTATAGTATTGTTGAACACCCAGAATACTAAAGCAGGGTTGGGGGCGGGGTGAATTAGTATTCTTTTAAACCACTTAGACATCTTACCATTCAATCCTCATAGCATATTCAATTTGCAATAATGAATGAAAGCATGAAAACAACCAACAACATCACATAACACATGAACACCAGATTTTTACATGGAAAACCCAAAAAGGGAAAAACCATGGTGAGGATTAGCTCACAATATATTACATAGTTGCTAGGAGATTGGTACTGGTACTGGTACAAGAGACTAGTACGGTACCGATACAGCTTTTTTTTTAAAATAGGAGACAAGGGTACTTGGAGAAGCCATCTTTTTTTAATATAAATAAAAATTAATAAATTAATAATTTTTAAAAAATATCATGGCATTATAAAAAATTTCACGTTATAATTTTTTAATGCTTTTAAATTTCACGGGAGATGCCAAAATTTCCATCGAGAGACGTTAGGAAACTTCGGAGACGGCACGTCAAGTTTCCATGCTCCTGGAGGCATTTCCGGAGATGCGTACCAATCTCCGAGATGGGTCTCAGGGGGCAGGAGACGCGTCTCCTGGCAACTATGATATATTACAACCGGTTATAGTATATTACAGAAGTGCTCACTACAGGTGGACTCACTATCCAAGTGGACTCACTGCCCATTGAAAGTAGAAAAGATATAAGAGATTGTGGCACACAGCCAAATTTGAACTGTTACAATTACATCTAACATATGCATGAACTACAATTCCATTGAAGCTCAAAATACAGACTTAACACACTTCATTCTGATCTGAATCAATACTCTACTCTGTTCTGCATTCACCTTATACTCGTACAATTTGCATCAACTGCACATCACATTACATCTCTATCTCCAAGGCATTGAAAAAGATCTTGTATATATATCCGCTTTATCCACAAACACTTGCAACATCAATTAGGTTGGCCTAATTAGATGTATCATACCAATTATACCTTGTTGGCTTAACATATATGCATACACGCTTTGCACCATGAATCAAAACTTATAACAAGTACAAATAGGTCGGCATGGACCTAAAATAGCTCCTACATAACGGATGAATACGTATTCAATCTCTGCAAAACACAAAACTCATTAGGTTCGCACCAATAATGACCTAATATCAAATTTCACCAACTGTATGCCCAACAACTGCCACGCGGACCTCCAAACTCTATGCCATTTGGAATACATACTCCACTGACACCTGTCAACATCTCCACAAAACCACAAAGCCAGATTCCAATCCGCGGAGAAGTGTGGATTCACCAAAACATGCTTACTGAACTGGGGAACACCTGTGACTACGAAGTCGAACTTCTGTCACTCATAACTTCATCACCAGGAGCCAAAACAATATGAAACTTTGGATTTAGGTTCCTCTATCATCCAAAAAAATGATATCAAAAGCACAAAGCAAGATCTTATACAATAGACCAATGCAGAGCCAAAAACTAGATGTCTTGTACACTGGAATAACCTGTATTGACACTTAGCCAAATTTCTCTTCATCTATCTTCACCGGATCAAACCTTCTTGCAAATGCCCATTGGATTACCCTCTTTAAACATATTCAAGCTATACAAATTGATCTGCACAATGGTCTTCATACCAGATCACAATGTTGACATCAATGACAACACTGAACTACATAACTATACAACTTGTACTCATCCCACATGCTCATGTTGCCAACAAATGCATCAATGACAAACTCCTTAATCTTCCAACATAGTATCCCATCATGGGTGTATCATGCAAAGCTTTCAAAATCTTTTATTTCATCTTAGAATCAAGCACTAAAAAAATTCCATATAAAATAAAACCATCTACTAGCAAATACTTGTCATCCTTCACATTTTCATCTAAAATGTTAGTAACAAATGTACTCTTGGCATATTCTACCATGATAGAATTCTTCCAATCATCATAAATGACAGAAATAAAACAAAGAGTAGGCATTCTAGAAAAGACATCAACGACTATGTTCTTTTTCCTTTCATATAATCCATATTGAAATCATAAGCTTGTAGTTTCTCTACCCATTTTTATTGTTCATCATTCAAATCATGTTGATCCAAGAAGAACTTCAAGCCTTTGCAATGTCTTATCCACACATCTACCATGAACCAAATAATATCTGAATTTTTCCAAAACATGCTTCATGACAAGAATCTCCTTGCCATAAATAAAGAAAACAGTTCTTGAATCTTTTAACTTCATGCTCTCAATTTTAACGGAGGCCCCCTTTTGCATTAATTGACCGCAATACCTTCTCCTAAAACACCACATTCTACCACAAACAGTTGTGAGAAATCTGAATTTGAAAATACAAGACATGAGTTGATTACCTTTATAAGCTTATCCAAAGCTTTTTGTATTCTATCCATCCATGCAAAAGCTCTTTTCTTTGTCATGTTCATTAAGGTGAAGCTATACGTGAAAATTCCCTCGCAAACCTTTTAAAATTGCCTCATAGACTAAAGAATAATCTCAACAAAGTTAGTGTGGTAGGGACTAGAGAGATATGAATTTTCTTCTGATCCATCTACATGTCTGGACTCTCGAGCAATAATTACTTGGCCCAAATATAAAATCTTTCTGATCCAAACTCACACTTAAACTTTTTTACAAACAAAGCCTATTGCTCTAGAATACCATGGATCAAATTTTGGTGCCTCCATGTTTTTCTACACATAAAAATATCCTCAAGAATCATCAAAATGAATTGACCACTAAATACCTAATTCGCCATGAATTGGAAAGTAGCTCATGCATTAATCACATTAAATGGTACGACCAAGAACTCAATGTGTCCAACAAGGCAATTGAAAGTTGCACATTTTCCTTGCAAAAAAAAAAATATGATGGTAGCTTGATCTCAAATAACTCTATGGCATGTTGGAATCCTCTATCTAATAGTGATCTTGAGGACATAATATTGAACACCATACCATGTTGATTTAGAAACATTTGAATATAAAAATAGAGACTATATAGTGATTCTAGGGATATATTATTGAACACCGTACTATGCTGATTTAGAAACATTTGACTATCAAAATAAAGACTATGTTGCTTACCATACAATGAGATATTATGCACACTCTCAATCACTAAGAAACCAGCTCCCAAAGCAACTTGTCCCTTGCAAGAAGTCATCCTTCCTATGTCTACTCCTATAGTTTCATTAGAAACTTCGCCAAGCACCATATATTTTCCTTCAGATCTAATTTTTGATTCTATAGAAAGTCACCCATGGAATGCAATCATTGAATACACATACCCATGTCAATTTTCTCAACATAGAAATTATCACATACCATATGCTTTACAATGGCTAAACTAAGTTGTCTACTTATCCAAGCGCATCCCATGATGAATTTATCAACAACAATGATATTAAACCCATCAAAAATTGTAGCCTTCATGTGTTTCTCAATATCTTCCTTTTGTAGTTGTTTGGTTAAAGCACCAAGATCCCACACCATCATGCATGAGCAATTTTGAAGTTGAGGGATAGTATCCTCTTTCCATTTTATACCCTTCACCTTTTCATCATTGTTTGAATACTTCTCATGGTGACAAAAACATTGTAATGACATATTATGAAGTAATGCAATAAATCCTTGCCACTACTATCCTCCTTACAAAAAGATCGTCAAAGTGTTTACCTTCTATTGCTGATTTGGAAATTTCCAAAATTATTTGAAACAACACTGCCACTCTTGTGACTCGTGCTTTTAGAATGAAGATTAGTGGAACGTAAGTCAATACCTTTCACAAATTCATGCTCATCAACACCAACTACTTTGTAATTGCATTTCATTTGACAATGGCCCATTCATTTCAAGATTTGAAATTTCAATAGGTGTATTTTGGACACCACTGAAAATCATTGGAACATTTTCTTCAATCATTATATCTTCAACATGCATTATTGTTTTCTCATTATATTCATCAAAAAGAACATTTTCTGATGTCAGAGCTCAGTGGACAAAGCACATGCCGAATGTGCTAAACATGGGGGAAATGATCTAGCTGAAAGGTGTTGCACATGATCAAGCTAAAAGGTATTGAACCCCTTTATTTATTTTAAGGAATAAAAATCTTTATTTTAATTCTATGGCCAAGTAAATAAATTTATGCCATTTTATTTTATTGATTGGTTTCCCTAAACTAAATTGTATGGTGCTTTGAGGGGTGACCCAGCCAAAGTAGGTGTGATTGTGATTCTTCATAATGTAGAAGGTGGTTTTATTTAGGGTGGCTCTCTCTCTTTAGGTCAACATACTAATAATGAAGCAAAATAGGAAGCATTTGTTGTGAGTATTGCATTTGCTTCTTCACTTGGCTCTAACCATTTATGGGTTAAAAGTGATTCCCAAGTTGTGATTAACGGGCTCTGTAAATATTCTTTCCCCAACTAGATACTAAAAAGAATTTTTAGAAGCTCAAGCCTTAAGTCAAACTTTTGAGGAGATTGGTTTCTTAAATTGCCTCCAGCAAGCAAATTTTGTAGCAAATTTTACTAGCCAATCATAGGGTGGAGTAAGATGTACTCACAACACTTTTTAGTAACCATATTGAATATTGCTCGCATCTGGAGGAGTTTTTAATTTTTAAACCCTCTTAATTTCTCTTTGGCTTTGGTGGAGGCAAATGTCCTTCCCAATGCCTTTGTTCAAATGTGGCTAACTTCAATTGGATGGTGAGTTGGGCTTTTGGTGGATGGAAGGACTGATTTAAACAGATGTTGGTGTTTGTGTGAATTTGGCCAGTCTTTATTGTGTGCACATGCGACCTTTCTTTTTTGATGGTGGATCCTTGCATTCTTTGTGTTTTGTTGTGGGTGGCACATGGTTTGAAGAGTACTTTTGTGATTGGTGGTATTGCACCAAGATTTTTCTTGTAAAACTTTAAGGCTGAAATTTTTGAAGCCCGCGGATCCCTTTCTCCAAGGTCAGCTTCTGATAAGCACTTAAATTCCATTTTAAATTGTTTTAACACGGATATTACAAAACATTAAGGCCATGTTGGGGGACTTGAGGTTGGGAATTTCTAGACTTCTAAGGTCTAAATCTTGCCTAGAAGATGATTTTGTATGCAAATTGGAGGAGGTTAGGCCTTCAATGGCTCACTACATTTAGCTTTTGAGACTCCTACTTCCCTTTTAGTTTGGAGTCAATGACTCTCTATGTGGAGCACCCACACAAGCAAAGGAAAGAGAAAAGAGTCTTGTTGTGGCAGCCACCCAAGAGGAGCTAAGTTTGGCTTGAAACAAGACCTTGACAATTTATAGAGTTTGGTAGTTAAAAGATTTTTGTACAAATCTTGGCAAGGTGGTTGAGCAATTTATGGTTACACACAATTGCAGCCAATTGTAGGTGTCAAGCTACTTCACATTGCCCTCCTTCAACAATGGCTAGTTGGTTAGGGTGAAAAAGTGTCAAGTTATCTAGCTCGAGGTGAACCTAGTAGAACCGAGCACCTACATTGAATATTGCTTCAGTTTAGAGTTTAACGAAACTTTCAAGATGTGTAAGAGTTAAAGCTTCAATTAAGTGCTCTTATGCAAAAAGCTTCTAAACTCTTATGAAGAAGTGCTATTGGCACTTAGATTTTCAATTGAATTTGGTAAGCATACTTGAGTGTGGGATGATTGTTATGTGGCTAGCATTGGTGAGACAAATGTGGTTTTGGCTATTTGGGTGTGCAATCGTTGCATTCACTTGACAAATTTACCCAAAACTATTAGACTATGGGGGTTGAAATTTAAATATGAGGAAAAGGAGGTGGTTCTTCGAGACTTATCCAACAAAACTCCCAAGATTGTTTTGGCTAAAAGGATGGAGAAGGCTTTTCATAGAGACCAAGTGGCTTGGGCAGCATAGTGTTTGATTATAGACATGAGTTTATCCAAGGATGGGATATGTTACCATGTTGACATCCACTCCATCTTGGATAAGCATAGCAAGTGTTCAATGATACTCCTTTAGGGTTGCAACTAAATAGAGGTTTTCAGCATGTTATTGAATTGGAAGGATCGAAACCATTTATCACTACCCCTTATCGTCATCCCAAGAGGCATAAGGAAGAGATTGAGGAGGTGATTAAGGAGTTGTTGGATATGGGACACATATGACCAAGCTCTAGCCCATTTGCTTATTCCATGGTGTTGGTCAAGAAGAAGGATGGCACCGTGAGGATGTCCATCAATTATAGAGCCCTTAACAAGAAGACAATCAAGAATTGCTACCGTAGTCTTAGGATTGATGAGTTGATAGATGAGCTTCATGTTGTGGTGTAATTCTCCAAGATTGATCTATGATTAGGGTATCATCAAATAAGGGTGAGAGATAAGGCTATGCATAAGACAACCTTCAAGTGTCATTATGGGCATTATGAGTTCTTGCTCATGCCATTTGGGTTAACTAATGTGCTTGCCACATTTTGATCTTGCATGAATCAAGTATTCATTGAGTAGTTGAGGAAGTTCTTTTTAGTTTTCTTTGATGACATATTGAATTATCGTAAGATGAGGTGTGTGGTATTCTAGAGCAGTAGTCATTCTTTGCCAAGATATCAAAATGTGAGTTTGGGTTGATTAGAGATATTAAATCTAGGGCATAAAATTAGTTCCCACGGAGTTAGCATGGATGATGAGAAGATTAAACCAATCATGGATTGGCCTCCTAAGACTATATCACACTTGAGAGGGTTTTTTGGTCTTTGCAGTCATTATAGGAGGTTTGTCAAAGGATTTTCATAGCTAGCTGCTCCACTGATAGATTTGACAAAGAAAGGGAATTTCTCTTGGAATGGTTCCGCACAAAGAGATTTTGACAAGCTCAAGGAGGTAATGAGTTCATGTCTCGTTTTGGCCATTATAGATTTTTCACTTCTTTTTGTTTTGGAGTGTGATGCTTCAAGATAGGGAATTGGAGTGGTTTCGATGCAAAACAAGTGTCCCATAGCATTTGAGAGTAGGAAGCTCAAGGAGCTTCTCTATTTATGACAAGGAAATGCTGGCCATCATGCATGCATTTGTCAAATTTAGGCAATATTTGGTTTGTGGGAGGTTCGTGGTAAAGACGTATCACAATAGCTTGAAGTTCTTCCTCAATCAAAAGGATTTGATTGATAGACAACAAAAGTGGGTAAGTTATAGGCTTATGATTCCAATATTGGGTATGTTAAGGGGAAGAATGATGTCGTAGCTGATCCATTATCTAGGAAGCCCTATCTTTTTCCATGATTGATATCTTTTGATCGAAGGGTTTCTATAATAGCTAAGTATGCCAGAAAAAACATTTGATACCAATATATTAGATGGTAAGCTACAAGATGACAGGTAGAAGGTAGCTAATGAACTCATTCTCTATAACTATTAGGTGTAACTTGTTCCAAAATCAAAGATGAACGAGAAGATTCTGATGGCATGTCACAACACACCATTAGCAGGTCATCCGGGATACTACAAGATCTACAAGTAAGAGAGTGCTTTTCATGGAAGGGACTTGAGAAATGTGTTGAAGCATGTTAGGGAGTGTTTGGCTTGTCAGTAGAACAAAGAAGAGCATGCATTTCCAACTAGACAATTGTACACTTATCCTTTCCAAATTAGAAATGGGAGACCATTTTTATGGATTTTATCATGGGTATTCCATGAGTACCCGGTAAGGATTGAATTTTAATTTTTGGTGATTGTGGACAGGTTCACTAAGTATGCTCATTTTTATGCTATATCTTCAGAATATAAGGCTTCATAGGTGGTTTTTTTTTAGAGAGGTTTTTAGAATACATACGCTGCCTAGAAACATTGTGAGTGGCAAGGACAAAAAGTTCATTATTTTTTTGGTAAGAAATTTTATAGTTGACAAGCACAGTTGAATCCAAGCGCTAGTTATCACCCTCAAATGGATGGACAAACAAAATTTGTGAATAAATGAATTGAAGAGTATTTGAGGAATTATGTTACAGGGAAACAAACAACATAAATTAAGTTGCTTTATTTTGGGGAGCATTGATACGACTCCACATATCATATGTCTATAAGTATGACTCCTTTCAAGAAACTTTATGGATATGATGTATTGTCTTTTGTGGATTTGATTATTTTAGACAACAGAGTATTGCGAGCTAGGGATTTTCTTCAACAAAGTTTGGACATTTTGAATGCACTCAAGGAGAACCTACAACTAGCTCAAAATTAGCAAAAAATGTATACTGACAACCATCGTTTAAAGAGGACATTTGAGCTGGGAGGCATGCTATTTCTGAGGTTACAACCTTGTAGGCGGTCTTCTTTCAAGGGGAGTGGAGTAGAGAAGCTTAAGCCACAATTTTATGGACTTTACAAGGTCTTGAGGAAAATAGGAAAAGTTGCATACAAATTAGAATTTCCAAGAGAACAATAGAATTCACAATGCGTTTCATGTATCATGCCTTAAAAGGGTGCTTGGACAACATATTACTACCATTTTGGAGTTGCCACCACTTGATGACAAAGGTAAATTGATTTGGCGCTCAAAGTTATCATAGACATGGGACATAGAAAACTAAGAAATAAGGTAATCATGAATTATTTGGTATGTTGGAATAATCTTCCATTTGAAGATGCTAGATGGGAAGGAGTGGAGATTTTTTGTCACCCAAATCTGAAATTACTCGAGGGCAAGTAATCTCAGAAAGGGAGGATTGTCATGTCCCTTTTATCCAGCCAACCTTAATATCATTGCGTTATTAATTAAGAGTATTTTACAACACTAAATGAATATATATATATATATATATAAAATGAAATTCAAATCTTGGCACCAACCATGGTCACATGGATCCTAAACAAGGCAGGTATATTTTCAAGTTTGAGGATCATTTTAAGCATCCAAATTCTCATTTTTCTGACATGCAATTTAGAGTTCTAGAGTAAGTGTGCATTCAGGGATGAAACCCCCTTGACTGCAAACCATTGAGGTCCATTGTGGTTAGGATGAAAACCTCATACCTCTCACTTGTTAATTCTATACAGGGATTGCAGTTTGCATTGATTGGTGACTTGTTTGAATTTATAGGGGTTTTTTTGGGGTGCTAGAGTATAATCAGGTAGTTTCAACACTACTGGGCATGCCATCTATGAGGCATTAACTAGTATTCAAGGTGTGGCACCAGCAATTGTGATTTCCATTCATTAAGGAGAGGGGTAGCCATAGTTGTGCGATAATAGTTCATTGATTGGTGTAGTATACAGAGCATTCCTTGCAGATCTGGAGAGAAGTTCACATTACAATGACCCCAAATCCACTGCCACCTTCACACCCTGAGGCTAGTTGGGTGCTAGCATTGAGGGAAACTTTGGCATCATTTTCAACCACGTAACTCTAGTTCCAGTCCATACAACATACTCATACAGCTGTACCTGCATTTATTGTAGTGCAAGTCTGAAACAGTATTCTGGGTGGTCGTACAAGTTGGAGGATCAGTCCCAGGGTCAGAATTGCATACACCATCAGTTGGAGGGCAAAAAAAAAATTAGCTTTCTAGAGGTTTGCAGCAGCCATACAATCGCTGTAATAGTCACTTACCAGCCATACCAATCAAGAATAGGGCTGTACAATTCAGGTTTTTACAAATAAATTCAGATTGCATATTGGTGAATGTATTTGGTCATCAGAAATACTACTTTTTTATTATGTAAATTGTACCCAGCAGTTTCAATAAATAAATTCAGTATTTAAGGGTTTGAGCATTGATGTTGATTCAGATCTGAGTTCATTTTGATCATCTAGCATTTGGATCAATTAATGAGATTTGGTTCAGATTTGGCATGTGTGGTTTTGCAATTGCTTTTCAGGGTAAAATTAATTCCAGATAGCTTTTCACAAGCTTTCCGTTGCTGTTCCAGATGACTTCAGTTTTCAAAATTCAGAAAAAAACTAAAAAATCAGAATATTGTAAAAGTCCTAATTGGGGACATTACAAATGGTATCTCAGAAAGCCTACCCATTGGGAATTAAAGTCAACAATTTGAATAAAGAATAATGAATGGAGAAGAAATAGTGAAGGCAGGCATACCAGAATCAAGGGTTTGTAGCAATTGAGAGGAAAGTGCCCCTCAAGTTCTTCCATTCATCTCTGGAAGGTAAGGAGAATTTGCAGTAGCTCGCAATGATTCATTGACATCTCCACAAACTCATGGATAAGAATCATTGCACCATTGCAATCATTTGATGTGCTAAGATCTCCAGATTTGCTACTAATAACATTAATCATGTCCTATGCAGATGGGGTTGGAGGCCAATTCTTAAATGTGGAGTCATCATTCTCCTTTTCCTTGAGAAGTTTCCTGAATTCCTTCTTCAGAATAATCTTCTGACCAAAGAGCAGTTTCAACTTTCATGAATTCCTTGTTCACTATTGTCTTCTGCCTTGGAGATGGGAGGTCATGTTGCAAGAGAACACAGAAATCAACATCCATTTGGCTCACTTGTAAGACAAATGCAGACAAATTTCTTTGGTTAAGACACATGCGGCCAAATTTCTTTGGTATCTTTTTTATTAAAAGCACAAAAAAACTTACACTTTGTAGCAAATCTATCTGTTATTCTTGCAGCAAACAAGGCATCATCTGGTAGGGAGGAAAGTTAACTTTTTAGAAGGCAAAATCAACTGTTCTTGTGCCTATCTCATCAATGGAGTCTGTAAGGTGAGTTGTGACCTTTTATTTGAGTCATAACCATGTCAATGTAACCAAAGAAGGCATTGAAGCCTTCCATACCTTATATTATTTGGTCCATAGTTGAAAAACTCAGACTTGGCAATTACTTAGTAGACCTAATTTTTTTTAAAACTTGGGACTTGACAAAGACTCAGGGAAAACTCAGCAATAACTTGACAATTTTAACAAACAAAATAACATACATAACATTTTAAAAATATTCTTCAAAAACACATATAACTAAATTTGTGGACATATTACTAATTTCCATCATATATAAATAAAAAATAGAGTTTATACATATCATAGACCAAAAAACAAATTCAACCTCTAAATGTGTTACAATGCCACTTCCATTAGCCATGTCATATGTAAAAGTTGTCTCATCTAAAGAGATTTTTGGCAAGTTGTGTGATGATAACATCTAAATTAGCACACTCAAAAGTTATATGCCAATTTTGCATCACCTCCTCATTGTAATCAGGTTTCTTATCTAGACAAGAGATCTTAATAACTAATGGGGGTTGGGAGTGGAGACCCCAATGGGGTTGAAGGACAATGCCCCTCATGGGGGTCTAGGGGCAATGCTCCCAAAGGGGTCAAGGGGCAACGCCCCTTGCGGAGTTCGAGGGTAGTGCCCTATGCACGTTCATTGTTGTGATAAAGGACAGGATCAAGGGGCGGAGCCCTGGCTACCAAGCCCAAATTAAGGCCTTTGAAACCACACAAACCTTCATGTCGTGCGGCATTTTCACAATTATATCACTTAAGGTTGAAATTATGTGTTTGGTACTTTTTTGTTTATAAAAATGTTCTAAAAATCATATGATTCAAGTCCTTGAATAAGAAGTTGAAAAAATATGTGCATCACAACATCTACCAACATAGAGAATATTAAGAAAAAAACAATGACGAAAAATTTGTGATTCGAGTTTGAAATCGTTTCCCAAATAGCTAGTCGCCGCATGCCCTAAATCGCTAGTCATGTGTGAAAATGAAGTGAAAATCACGTTTTTTTAATTGTAAGCAAGAAAAAGGTTTTTATATGGATTTGGACAAGTTATCAACACAAAAACCATATTTTTTATGTTGAATTACAAGTTTTATAGGTAAAAATTGCTGCAAGTTTTACAAAAACTCGTTGGTGAGTTATTGGGTGAAAAACTCGCCTGGCAATCTGACTTGCGAGTACTTGTGAGTTTTGCGACTATGATGTGGTTTATAGTTCAAAGACTTGATACCAAAATGTACCCAAACTTGAGACTCAATATAAACTTGGCATATTAAAAAACACATACATTTGTAAAATAAACTTACGTAACACACAAATTACTGAATTTCAATTTAGAGAACACATAGGTAGTTTTTCTATTAGTTTTCGATCAAATTAGAAGTACAATGCACATTATGGTTGTAGAAGAGGGGGATTCACTACTCACGAGTTCTCTTCATTCAAAGAGCCTCACAGGGCGAACTGCCCTAATCTACCTCAGGAACAACGGCGAAAGTTTTACAATCTAAAAGAGCAGGTCACAAAGATTTTCTAGACAAACTGAAAAGCTCTTGGCCAGAGGACATCAGCGCAGGATACGGATGACAACTCGGCATGCTAGCATCTCGTATGGACCAGAGAACAAGTTTATCATAGAAAATGCCTAAATGACTACTTCTACTCCGATTATTGAGAAATTACATAATGCGATAAAGTAATAGAAAGTGATAGAAATGAAATGAAGAGAAGGTAAACGATAAAGAGGAGAAAGAAAGGAAAGAGGATGCTCACAACCACGCAAGTGATGAAGCCTCCCACACGTGAATGTCTTCAAAACCTGCGCCTGTAAGATATTTAGAGAAAGTG
This sequence comes from Sequoia sempervirens, assembly GCA_007258455.2. Taxonomy (NCBI): domain Eukaryota; kingdom Viridiplantae; phylum Streptophyta; class Pinopsida; order Cupressales; family Cupressaceae; genus Sequoia; species Sequoia sempervirens. Next base: position 61,726 of record VDFB02008232.1, read on the forward strand.
TTGGGGTTGTACAGGGGTTTGCCTTAGTCAAACCCCCGTTTTGGTGTTCCCACCTCCACGGATAGCCAAGAAGATAGAGAAAGATATGAACCAAAATGGAGAAAAGCATGTGGTGAAGCAAAACCCACTCAAGAGTAGAATGTGCACCACCAAGTAGGACTAATAAAAGAAAACCCCACTCGAGGAGGAGAGCCCGTATCACAAAAGAGGTGATAAAAGCAATCCTCGCTCAAGGAGGAGAACCCGTATCACAAAGTGTAGATGCAAAAGGAGATGTGAAGTCCCAAGATGCTCACAAGCATGCAATAAGGGAAACGAAGTTGCAAGAAGAGAAGCTAAGAGAGCTTGAAGCTGCTATAACAAGCTATGTTGAGCTATGCAAGCAAGGGCAAGATGGAAGAAGGTTGGAGCCAAAGCAAGAGACAAGCTAGAAGTGGAAGAGTGGAGCTAGAAGAAGTTGGAAGAACTTAGAAGATGTAAATGGAGTGAAAAGACTACTTTTAAGGAGAGAAAAGAAGCTTCTTCAACGGTTACAAGGCGTCCCGAGCCGTTACCACCGACAAAAGGTGATGATAAGTGGCAAACATGCTCAGAGACAATTGTTTGAGCATTGAAATATTGCAGGACGCTAGTGCAGCGCGCAGACGTCCGCACGGTGCGCTAGTGTCTTGACACATAATGCTACAAAACAATGAGAACGGGAAAAGCACCAAGTCCGATGGAAAGCTGACACACAAGGGTAGCTACTGAAAAGGGGTGTTGGAGCATCCTAAGAAGGGAAAATGGCTGATGCAAGGGCTAAAATGAGCCTACTCAAGATGCTAAGGGAGTGAACACTAAAGCGGAAGCAAGAAAGTATGCAAAATTGCAAGGGATGCAATTGTACAACCATACAATGGTGTCATACAAGTTATGATGATTGATTAGCTGTCATCATTATAGGAAACTTCAAATCCATAAAAATATTTTAGAAATTTATCCTTCAATAAAGCTCCTTAGTGGCATTGCTCTCAAATTGAACAGTACAAATCCCTCCTTGAAACAATATCATCCTTGAGTATATTGTGATCATCATCAAATGGAGGCCTTCTTGTTGTTTTCACGTCAACTTGCACGTGTGGTTTTATACGTGGAGCCCATTCTGCTTCTTCCCTCTCAAAATTAGAGATCTTTAGTTCATAAAACATGGGTTCCACATTCCTGACAATCCAATTTGAATACACATAGATTTCATTCAAGTCAGTTGTATCATGAGTCTCCTTTCCCTTCACATTTTGACTTGAAGATGTAGGTTGTATTGCACAAAATTGAGGTCATTGAGGTTTGGGGCAACTTCTTGTGCTTCTTTGTGTGAATGGCCTCAAATGTGCTCTAGTTGTACTCATACCCATAATTGTTACAGGACTGGTGCAAAATACAGATATCAAGGCTTTGAAGATTTGGTGTTTTTGCACAATAACTATCTCACTACAAATCTGCAAAGACAACATTTATAACTCTTAAGTAAATCACAATTGCACTTATTAAACAAGTCTACTATCTAGGAGACTAGAATTTAACTTTTGAATGATTTAAAGATTTTTAATTCAATGTTTGGTCATTCTCTTTTGAATGCATATAGATGAAGAAAACCTCCCCTTTCCACCCTTTTAATTTTACAATTTGTCAAGAATGTGTCTATTGTTAGCATTTTAATTTCTCTCCTTCAGGAGAACACAAAACAGAATAATGTTTAGGGTAGAACCTTTCTTCAAATTTGAAGGGGAAGCTCCCTCTTGAAGAGTGAAGGAAATGATATATTCCCTTACACGAAAATTAAAAATAAAGCCTAGAACTAGTGGGATTTCTTTGAGTAAACAAACTTAAAGGAAAACTTGTCTCTTGTTCTCAGGTTGTGGCACAAGGCTATTCAGCATTTATGTCTCCCTAAATTCATATCAAGATGTTGAATCCTCTTGTTGCACTAAATAGTAAACCCATTGACCACCATAACATTGAATACCTCAAAATCATTTGTCGTCAATGCCATCCTAGTTACCAAGCCCTCATCAATGAAGTTGTGGGTAGCCCCACCATCAATAAGACTATCATTCTATGACCCTGAAAGACTCCTCATACTTGAAAAGGATGATACCTAGGTGCACCTAAAAGAGTGGCAAGTGCGCCTCCTACAACCCCTCCTTGCTTGTCCTATTGCTCTATCCCATTAGCCACAACCTCAAGCTCTACTTCTTCTCCCTCAAAATCATCATCAGAAACCACTTCTATGTAGTGTACCTATCCCTTTCCCAAGCATCTATGCCCCCAACTCCCATGGCTCTCTACAAGAAAAGCATAATTTTTTCCTTCAAAGTTTGTCCTTGGATTCGTCAACCCTAGTTGGTTTTGAGAGTAGTGCCTTAAGTTGAGGAAAGACCTTTTGAAAATATTTCTTATGCTATCCTAATGCTGGAACCTTGGAGTAGAATTTGTTCTTGGCCACTAAGTCCTCCAAATTCAACACTCTCTTGATGGCTTCCTATAGAGATGTTGGATGAAAATAATTGACCAAACCCCTAAGTGGTTCGATTAGTCCCTCCACAAATAAGACAATGAGTCTCCTCTCTATCAAATCTAGAACCATAACTAATAATCGTTGAAATTATGCTACATAAACATCCACTATGACAACTGGGCCAACTCCCTGAAATGTATCTCAAAGTCCTCCCCATAGAATATATCCATGAGTCTCTGTGTAAAATCAGCATAGGTAGCAAAATGATTGTGCCCTTATGTGATCAACCCATGATGCCACTACTCGTGAGCTATGCCCTCCAAATGAAGGATGGCAAATTTGATACCTTCCTCCTCCAAAACTGGGCTTAGTGAAAGATGTGTCCAAATTTTGGACCCAAGCACATGCAGTACGTTTCCCCAAACCATCAAAAGGAGGGAGAGTCAATTTGCTCAATCTCTACTACAAATCTCAATGGGCCTGCTATGTAGGAGGTCTTCTTTCTATTCTTGGTCCATTCCTTGATCTAAAATTATAGTAGTTTGCAAATGAAATATGATTTCTAATATTTGGGTAAAGACTCATGTATTCATCCATGCAAGCATTGATGTCATAGGTTGATGGATTTTCTCTTCTTTCGGTGGTGCCTCCACTCTAGGCAAAAAAGGTCGGCTGAAACAGCCTAGCTGCTGACCCAATTGAGACTCACTTGTTATTTGTGTGATTTGCATGACCATTCTGATCTAAATTGTTCCCTTTGTAGTATGTACATAATAAAATTAGTTGCTTTGTAATTAAAAAGATAGCTCCCAACAATTGTTGTTAGTCGGTGGTTACCAATGATTGGAGTTCTCAACCACTATCAGCTATCCTATATATTTATCATTGTACACATAGTCGAGACCACATGCATAAGCTTATGTATCTATTGAAAATCTTATGAATGAATGAATGGAATAACATATCTTTCTGAAAACATTTTTGCGATTTATTATAAGATAAAATATTTTTGTGATATAAGATCCTGAATAAAATGTCCAACATGAAAGTATCCAGCATGATAACACTAATGATCATAGAAAAAACAAGAACACAGAAGGTGGGGCCTCACAAAATATACCTACCCTGTTTAGGACCCATAGGCCCAAGGTTGGCACCAAGATTTGAATTTGATTTTATTATTATATATATTTTATTTTATTTTAATGTGTATATATATTTTATTTTAGTGTTGAAAAACATTCTTAATTAATAACACAATGGTGTTAAGGTAGGTTGGAGAAAAGGGATATGGCACTATTTTTTTAAGTAAGAATTCCCCATTGGCTCACCAGAAATGTAGCCAAAATCCTACATGTTTTAGCTTGTGCAAAGCTTCACCTCTGTATTGTAAAAACTTTGCCAGGGAAATTTTAAGGCTTGATATAATATAGCACCCACCATCAATCAAAGAAAAAAATTAAGAATCGTCAGGCTTTTAAAAGAGAAGAAACATCAAAACTTTGCCAAAGTTCCAACCATCATAGATCATCTAACAATGCCAACATGTGTTAACATGTAGAAGTTTTGAAGGATTTTATATCTAATATCAATTTCAATATGCATGTGCCATACCAATAGTCATAGCATATGATGGAGATACAAATACTTGTAGAAAAGGAATTAGTTGCATTGCAAGAAATAAAAATATCTTCATGAAAATCTAGAAGAGGAATAAGGTTGAACAACGAGTAATTAAAAAAATCAAGGTTTTAAGGCTACATTTCACAGCATTCCAAGCACATGGGTGGTAGGGACGACAGTCTAGGGGGGATTTTCTGGGGGGATCGCTAGGGGATGGCAATGTACAAAAATATATATATATGATTCTTTTAAATATATATAGGGATACTCAAATTTTTACAAGTATATACGGATACCAGATCAAAAAGATACATTAATACTTTTAATGTGTCTTTTTGATTTAGTATCCCTCTATGTGTGTGGGGTAGTTGGGTGGGGGCAATAGGGGGATTTAATGCATTTTTTTTCTTTTTGAATGATGATAATTCTGGTATACCCTGCTGTTCTTCCCATTCAAGTACCAAGTGCCTAGATGCACATCATGGAGTAGTTCCCCACCACCACCTCCTCCATTATCTCTTTCAAAGTCAATTCCAATATTTTGCTTGACAACTAGGGTTTTTTTCAGACGTAAGCCGAGATTGAGACTACATAAAGATTCAAGTCACACCACACAAGTCCACAACTTTGCACTCTGTCTCACAAGGGCTTGCCTCACTACCCTTGCTCACACCATGCCCTTCCAAACTCACTAGAGCGGAAATACCCACTCAACCCCATGCTACATAGCTCCAACTTCAATCACAATGGCAGAGGGGAGTTGCAAGATGGGCAGCCTGCACCAATCTAACTTTGGAGCACCCAATGCCTATTGCTGCAGTCCTCATAGAGGCATATGCCATGCTCTTCTGATTTTTTAAAACAGCAGCCAAAAAAATCTGTCCAGGGTGCCTGGACATCACCAAAACAATCAAAGGATGTCACAGATGTACCCAGCCATCCCAAGGATCACCTAGTGTCCCACAGACATTCCACAAATTTTTCCAACATCCCAAGGGTGTTCTAGGTTTTTGCAAAATATTGGGGACAGCCAGGGGACATCCCCTTCCATCCTATCATTTTGGAAACACTGTTGGAGATGGGCACAGGGATGAGGATGTAGGTTTCAAAGGCAAGCACACATCCCTATGTAAACTTGGTTTAAGCAGATTACCCACAAGCATGTTTTAATTATTGAATTCCACCTATGAACTTGTAGTGTTTTATGATAATATGTTGCACAACCTGAGTGTACTAGCTACACTCATAATTGTGTAGATAGAGCCTTGGGCTTTGTAGGTAGGATATTTTCACAATTCTCCTAGTACTAGTTTTAGCCTTGCAATTTTCTTTGTAATAGCTCCTAGCCTATGAAGGTAAATGCGATTGTATATATCTTGAAGCATTTCATAAAATGTGTTGTGGCTTGTTTGAGCTCTAAGCAAGATGTTATATGTGAATATTCAATTTGAAGCAGTGCTGAAATTTTTACCTTTTGCATTTAAGCTAATTGCATTAAATAAAGTTCTTTCAGAAGCAATTTTCTTTAAACTAATGTGTTAAGGACAGACTAATCCACAGTATCAACCCTTTTTTCTGCATTGCTAGATTTTGTCTCTCCCTTTCCTGCCCTTCTCCCCAATTATTAGTTAGCATTACAATAGGTAAGCCAGCCTAAATTTGGAAGTTGTTCTGAGCTCAAAAGATTTAAGAGATTCTCATTGTCACAATTTGACTATGGGTCTGATACAATTCAGATGGTCAGAACTTAGAATCATGAACACTAAGCACAAATAATAAAATTCTTGTTGGCTTGCATCTCAGAATGCTTGATTTCTAAGTAGTGAGAGAAAATACATAATAGTTCATCTCATTGATTCTTCCATGATTGTTATATAATTGCTAGTGAACAGTGAAGAATAATACACTTGATACCACAATTTTCTTGTAAAAAAGATTGACTGTGTAAAAGTCAATAAACCTATGTTACACGGGGGCGCGCCCCCTGCCCCAAAACCCCTTGTACCCATCCCCATCCGTCCCGGGAACAGGGGGACACATCGGGGACAATACCCTGCCGTCCCCGAATTATGAAAACTCCTAGGAAACGGCAGGGAACGTTTCCTGCTAGCTGGGAACGGTCCCCCGTCCCCGGGGACGGCTAAGCGTCCCCCGCATGCCTAAAGCTACGAACTTTAAAAAAGCGTAATTTTAGTTTTTTTTTAATATTATCTCCTGCGTGCTAGATGTTGTGTGGGGCCTACTTTAACTGGCAACCAAAAAAAATATCTTAAAACTATACACTTAAAATTTAAATGTAAATGAAACTTAATAAAGCTTCATGAATCGAACTGGGCTCTCTCACAGCACGCAACAACTCTGAGGAAATACAGGGCAACACTCAGGAATTTATTTTGGTCTCAAACTCTCACGCCAAACACCCAGAACTCACTAAAAGGCCCAAATCGATTTTTGCTCATGTGTTTGTGGATTTAACAGAGCCGTTTTTGCATCTAGAAGAGGCGTTTTTCAGATTTTCTCAGTTCTTCAAACATACATTTCTCACGGCTAGGGTAAACTCGCGACTGGGGTTTATTTTGCTGCGTTTTTCTAGCTGCATTTGGATGTGTTTGAGACGCCTTGAAGAGCTTTGAAGGATTTTTCTTCATTGTTTGAATTTCTCATGCCCAAGTCAAGTTCGTAGGTTTTTTCTTGAGTCGAGCTGCAGCCTGCAATTTCATTTGCTTTGTGTTTGGGGCTTGGGGACGCGTACAGGAGCTACAAATTTACAGTTTCTCAAATTCTCAGTGATTAAATACTTCCAGGTTTGTGAAGTCAAAATTTTTAATTAAATAATTTATAATTTTCAATTTTTGTTTTGCTTCTGTAGAGCTAGATTACATTTTTAAATTTTTTATTTTTTATTTTCATTGATTTGGTATCATGTTTATAAATTTTCAAACTTTCAAGTTTCAACCATACAAACTTTCAGTCTTTCATAAAAATAAAAAAAGCCTCACAAAATGAGCAGTAGTGGCAATGGCAGTGACAATCATGAGGATGAGGGTCGTGACAGTGAAAATGAAGTTCAAAGAATGTCAATAGACCCTTCTTCTACCTCTGAAAATCCAACCCATGTTTCTTCAGACCATTTTGCATGCCCTATACCCACTCTTCAAAGGTTTGCAAAAGGCCCTTTCAACCGCAACAAACCATTGCGTCAGTTTGCCACAGATGTAACTGTCAACAAGAAAAAAAATTCAGGTGGCAACAAGAAATGGCTTTGTCATGTTTGTAAATCTAATTACCATGGGAGCTATACTAGGATTAGAGGCCATCTAGTGGGTGACTGTGGAAAGGGTGTTAGAGTTTGTACAGCAATAACATTGGAGCAGCAACTTCAATTTGCAAAGTTGGTTGGATGTAGTGATGACCAAATCATTACCATTCAAAATAAAAAACGACCTTTAGCTGATTTGCAAGGCTCTTCCAATGTATCAGTTTCAGAGAGTTGTGATAGAGAGAAGAAGAAAGCAAGTGAGAAAATTTCAATCATGGGGTTGATGAATACGCAAAAACGTGAGCAAGTTGATGATGCAGTGGCCAAATTCTTTTATGCACATGCTCTTCCATTTCATTTGGCAAGGTCACCTTATTTCAAAACTATGTTGAAAGAAATATTGTCAGTTGGACCCTCTTATGCCCCCCCTGGATAACATAGATTGCGTACCTCCCTCCTTGACAAACAATATTCAAAAGCTACCTTGTTGATAGAGGAGATGAGGCAAACATGGCTTAGGACTGGTTGTTCCATTGTCATGGATGGGTGGACTAATATTCAACATAGGCCACTCATTAATGTTATTGTTACATGCCCTGCTGGTTCATACTTTCTTCGAGCTGTTGATTGTTCTGGGAAGTGTAAGGATGCTGATTTTCAGTTTGGCATTTTGAGGGAGGCCATAGAGGAGGTTGGGCCTTCTAATGTTGTGCAGGTTGTGACAGATTCAGCTCGTGTTTGTAAGCTAGCTGGTTTGATGATTGAGAATGCTTACAAACATATTTTCTGGTCTCCATGTTGTGTACATGCTTTGAATAATGCTTTGAAAGACATTGGAAAAATTAATTGGGTGAGGGCAGTAGTTGTAGAGGCTAGAGGCATACAAATGTTTGTATGAAACCATCACACTTCACACGCACTATTTTGGTCCTATTCAAAGAAAGAATTCCTCAAACCAGTTGAGACTAGATATGCTAGCTACTATATTTTGTTGGAGAGGATGTTGGAGGTCCAAGATGTTCTACAAGGCATGGTTGTTTGTGCACATTGAAAAAGGTGGAATCTGTCGAAGACAAATGAAGGCAAGGAAGTGAGAGATAGAGTACTTAATGAAACTTGGTGGGCCACTATCAAGCAAGAAATCTGAAAATTTAAATTGTTTTTGAAATTTTGAATTTGTTACACTTTGTTTTACTTTGTAGTTTGTATTTTAAAAGTTCTAATATTTAATTTGTTGCTTGTAGGTATATTTGCTCTTTCATATCACCAACTGTGAGGGTAATCCAGTATGCAGATATAGACTCTCCTAGCTTAGGAGAGATATATGAGACTTTTGATAGCATGCTTAATCAAATGAAGCAAGCTATTCGTCAAAAGGAACCTGAGTTAAGATTTTATGAGGACCATATTAGGCCTATTGTGACAAAGAGGTGGAACACAATGAATACCCCTCTTCATATGCTTGCCTATGCTCTTAATCCGAAGTGGTATGTACCTAGACCTGGCCGAATGCTTCCTTCTAAGGATGAGGAGGTGATAGAGGGGCTTACAACAGCCCTTCATAAAATGTATACCGATGAGCTAGCAACCATTATTAGAGAGCAGTGGCTTATGTTTGCTAATCTTCAGGGTCCTACATTCAGCAAACCAGAGGCTAGGACAGATAGGGCCACCATTGCACAGAACAACCCCATTGGATGGTGGAAATTTCATGGGAAGGACACACCAGATTTGAAACAACTTGCCATTCGTTTGCTCTCACAGATTGCTAGTTCCTCTGCTACAGAGAGGAATTGGTCCACCTATGGCTTCATCCACTCCATTAAGAGGAACAGGCTTACTTCAAGACAAGCTGAGAAATTAGTTGCAATTCATAGTGCTTTGAGACTTCAAGACAGACAGACTACTGAGTATCGGCAGACTCCAGCAGCACGATGGGATGTTGATCCTGAGGACGTTAGGCAAATTGATGAGGATGAGGTGCAACTAGGATTGGTCGGGCTACCATTGGATGATCCACTCTTGCCAGAGGATGATAGTGACTCAGATAGTTCTGAGTCTTTTGATATTCATAGCCCAAATGAGGCTTAATTTCATAGACTGTTGGACAATGTATTTAGTATTTTGATTTTCATGTTTGAACTCTAAGACTTTTGGATGCATGTTTGAAACATTTGGGTATTGATAGACCATGGTTTTATTAATGTTTGATATTGCTATGATAAATTTTATAATGCTTTAATGACATTTATTATGTTGTTATAATACTACTCTCGCGATTTATTTATATATTGATATTGATGTTATGAATTATTAATTTATTGACATTTATCTCTCTCTTTCCCTCTCTCTGTCTATAATATATTAATAAATTTTGAAAAAATCATATATATATATGTATTTTGTATGTCGCCGTCCCCTACCGTCCCCTAAAAATGGGCCTCTAGGAAACGTCCCGGAAACGCGTCCCCAACCGTCCCCCCGTCCCCGTCCCCAAAAGGCCGTGGAACATAGCAATAAACATGTCTTTTATTTTTGTAGAATTTAATCTTTTACTGAATCTAAAATAAAGGTGTCAGTTTCTAACACATAATGTTTTGCAAAAATGTAAAAAAAAGACTATCGCTGCTACATGTTTACATTTAAGAATCTAGAAACATTGTTTCCAAAGCCTAAATCCAACTACAGAACATATTGATATCAATCCAGTACCTTCTTCTTCACCCTCAAATTTTTGATCAAAGAAATGCAATCTTCCAACTTCTTGAGCTCTTTGTTTACTCTGGCAAACTCTTCTGGCAAAACTGCTGGCTGTCTTCAAGTAAAGAAGAAACAATCAGAATCATGGCATACAGTGTTAAGTTTCTTTGGTAAGCAACAAGAGACATCTGAGATACACCTCACACAAATGCATGATTGCAAAAAATTTGAACTGTTCATCCAGGTAAGTGACTTTAAGAGCACATAGATATCATAATTTCCAGTCTTTTATCAACATAAGATGGCCCAATAAAGCAGTTTCTGTCTTTTACCAATAAGGAAGAAGTAATGGGTAGACAAATATGAAATAAGTAAACCAATAGGTATCAAGAAACACCTTTGCAGAGAAATTTGAATCGAATAGGAATATCAAAGTCTGAACTTATAAGATTATATCTACAACATAACCTTAAATGATAGAGAATAGATAAAACAAAAATATATGGGAACGAAATTGAAAATGTCAGCATAACAATGGAACATGTCAGAACTAAGCTAGCCCGAAGTTGTAAAGACTAAAAGAAAAGTTTACAAACAACTGTTGAACCAATTAGAAGTATCACCATAGTGGATTCTTTTGCAATTTATCCTGTTGTTCGAAGTCATTTACAGATGCAACTTATTCTGTAAGTTGTATGCCCTAAAACTTGTTTGATTTGTGAGTGTTACAGTAGCATTTTAATATGAGAGATATTTTATCCAAAATGTGGAAACTTGTGTCTCTTGGCTTCAACTTAGTTTAAAAGACATACAGATGATCATTATAGTTTTCAAGTATTTCAAAGGATTTTAAGGATGGAACTCTAATAGAATATGGATAATCAAAACAAATCCCTGCAATCTAAGGAAGCGTAAGCTCAATGATGCAACTGATGTCACGGGTACCCATATAAGTTAGCAACAATACATGCCCAAAAAAGAAAAGGGTAATGAAAAATCACTACCAAATATCAATGAAACAACCAGCTTTTTAAAAGAGAGCATCAAGCAATGGCTATCTTGAGAAAATGATGGCAGAAAAATTTTGATACAATCAGAATCTGATCTAGCAATTATTCTACAAAACATAAACAAAATTTAGTTTAGTAATTATTATACAAAAAATAATCAAAATCTGATTTAGCAGTTATTCTACAAAAAAAGGTTCGCTACAAGAGTAAGATATGTGGAATTTGAAAGCATTGCTGAGAAAATTTGAGTTCATTGGCCATAACATATCATTTTCTAAATTGTACCATTGAAATTATAACTTCTACAACAATTCATAAGCAGGCTACAAACCACAGACCCATGACTGCGACTTGGCAATGCACAAAGTCAAAAGGCCAGGCTTCAGCAAAAACATGCCAATAACTCCTGCCCACAAATATAGATATATTTAAATAATTTGAATCTCTTTAAATTTTCTGCATTTTTCATGACCTAAAATATAGCCAATTCTAGAAAAATCTTTTTGAGTCTAACAAATTTAACCAAGTCAATGTCATGTTATTTCTTTGTTCAACTGAATCTTTATTAAAACAATTGTGATTGAAGTTTTTGCCAAATTTTCTAATTTTTTTTGTGCTTGGCACAAGTTTTCCATCAGTCAACTTTGATAAGCAAGTAAAAATTGCAAGTCAAACTCAAGTCATGTTACTATATACACTCTAAAAATGTTTTACTAACTCTTTCTATTGTCAAGGACTTGTTGCTTCATCATCCCACTAGGAATTAAGGTGGCTGACTGGAATAATAATCTCACAAAAATCACACCAAGGTTCACCTTCAAGAGCACACGCTTATACTGAGAGGGCAGGTGAATCAGTATAAGAACAATTTTAGACTTTTTAAAAACTGAATAATCAAAACTTGATAGTGCAAATGAACCATAAGCAAAATGAACAACACTTTTACGTGGAAAAACCTCTCGGGAAAAATACCACAGCAAAATATTTGCTTTTATTAATAAGTAGGCACCAACCTACAAAAGACACCAATCTTCGATTACAAAAGTGAGCACCAACTCACAATTGAGCACCAACCCAGTACATCTAAAATGACAAGCACCAACCTTCACATAAATAGGTATAATATCTTTTTAATGTAACACAAATAACAGCAAACCCCTTCTTTAAATCAGCTTCTTCAAAAACTAAACTTTATCTCTGCACTTATCTTCTTGTCCAATTTTGCCCCTTACACCTTTCAAAAACTCTGCAGTAGTTCCCTTCAAATCTTTTTTTTTTTTTTCTCTTATGAATCTGCCATGAAAAGTGCTTCACACAAATGATTTTATATTTAACTTCTTACACAAAACACATGACTATTACAAGTAAATTCATACCATATCCTTTTTCCTTTTTTTGCTTATCATAAAAATAGAGCATTAATCTCCTTCTATAAAATTAAACCTATAAGGCGCTTTTTTAATTTTTGCATGCATCGGTTTTTACATATTATCTTTCTTTTTGCATGTTTTTTTTCATGCATAAGGGGCGCTACTTTTTTGCATGCTAGCAAAGCTTTTTTTTGCATGTTGGCGCTGTTTTGTTTTTTTGCATGCTAGACTTAACTCCACTACATGCTTAACTCCACGTTTCATGCAACTAACCATAAGTGGGTTTCATGCAATTATCCATAAGTGGTGCTGCAATGGGGAATATATTGTTGCATGTTATTTATATATTGTTGCACCTTTGACATCATGAAATATGCTAACCAAATTTTTGCCACATATTTTACACAGCAACGAACACTTTGCCAACTTGATTAGCGTTAGCGACAAAAACAAAACTCTATCAAAGCAACTCTAACCAAGAATGCACCCTAAAACCACTTAAGGAAAAGGGGCAGGCATATGGTCAGAGGATCCCTAGGATCGAATAACTCAACAATTGTAATAAGAATTCAACTAAAAGTACAAATAACTCAACGCCAAGAATGTGCACACAAGATCCTTTGAAAGGCGAGGTGCTAACATATGACAGAGTTCTTATTACAAACTAAAAATAAACTTACATGGATAACCAGCCATGAAGATTCAAACTATCTAATTCATCCGTTGCGGCGGGCATCCACTCAGGAGTGGGAATTCTCCACTTCTTTAGTGGGTACAATGAGAGATAAAAAGCTTATTGTCCACACTGGCGGTAAACCATCCAGGGGTAATTAATGTTTGCTTTAGAAATTACGAGTAAATGCAGCAATGACAAATGGTTGGATTTGTACTACTAATGCACAACCTTACAATCAAAATAATCTGCAATTTACTAGTATTACAATGATAGAACAAAGCCAATATGTGAAGAATGATTCTCTCAATTTACAAAGCTCTCAAACACTTAAAATGAAACCAAAATCTGATTCTTATGAGGTCTGATAATTAAAACCAGCAAACTGAAAATATAAACCAGCAACCTGGGAATCAATGAAATGCTCATAACTTAATCAATTTACCTCTGAATTGAGTGAAATCAAGTGCAGTGAACCTCTGGAGAATAGGCGCCCATGTCATGATGAAGAAACAGCCTCAAAAGATAACCATTAATTCCATTGCACAATTCCCAAAGCACACAAAATGGTACAGCCCCTAGCAAGGGCGATTTTGCTAGAATAAATCAAAGACTTCAAATAAAAATCTGGAAATTACTAGAAAGGGTCGCCATTACCTTAGAAATGATATTCTTGAATGCCCAAAACAAGATTAAAATCATGCACGGCACTGTATACAAAATCGACCTTCAGCTGTGTAGAAACCAGCAACTTGAAATCTAGAAAAACTCAAAAATGAAACTATGAAGCTCAATCTGCTAGTCTGATTTGAGAAGCAGCAAATAGCCAACTAGGTGTTATCTTTCAAACACGAAATTGGGCAAGAAGCTAGGAGGTAAGCTTTCCTCGAAGCTGAAAACACAATGTCATTCTGACAGCATAACAATAGCATAAGTTCATGGATACCAAATGCTGGAGCAAAGCTTCATTTTTATAGAGAAGAAGAAAACTCTTCAATTTCCCTTCAAGGCACGCCAACAGTCACAGAAGAAACTCTTCAAATTTCCAAATTACATAATTCCCCAAGGGTGGCGTCCCACTTCATGGCAACATAAAACTTTATTAAAAAATAATAATCTTCTTCATGAAGGCGTACCCCTTCAAGACCCTCTTTTAAAACAACATAAAGTTATCTCTCTAGGTCAAGGGGGGTCAACAATGAAATAAAACATTAATTGCCTTGTATTAAAAAATGCCAACAAATACTGCATTTTGAAAGCTGCACCAAAATTACCAACTGCTCCAACAAGAATAGAAACATATTGAAGCACTGCCAACAGGACCACTGCCAAAAATAGTATTTACTATAAATAGTAAACACCCAGAAATGCCTCAAACCTCCAAGCAAGGAAACCTTAATTTTACCTCAACGAGCCTACGGGCCTCCAGAATAGGCTGATGAGCAACTGAGCTGATCACTGATGCGAAGGGGACATTACAGTTCACCCTCCTTGAGATTGTTTGTCCTCAAGCAACCGTAAAGATGGATGTTGCAAAATATGTTCTCCTTCCCACGTGGCATCTTCAATAGGCAAGTTCCTCCATCTAACCAAGTACTCCTTGACTATTTTTCTCCTCAAGGAGCGCTCTCTAGTGTCAAGAATCTCTTCTGGAATCAACACCAACTGACCTTCCTCATCCAATGGAGGTAATTTTGAAGTAGCCACCACATTGTGCCCAAGTGCCTTCTTGAGGCGTGACACATGGAAGACGTTGTGCACCCTACTTTCAGCTGGAAGCTCCAACTCATATGCCACTTCACCAATCCTTTTGGTGACTTTTAAGGGACCATAATAACATGGCTTCAACTTTTCTGTGCCACTCTTCTTAAGGGAAGATTGTCGATAGGGCTAAAGTCTCAAGTAGACCATGTCTCCCACTTCAAAGGATCTCTCAACATGCTGCCGATCAACGTATAATTTCTATTGATTTTGAGCTTGTTGCAGATTTTCCTTGAGAGATTTCAAAATGTCTTGGCTCTGTTGAAGCATATCCTTTGCCTATGGAGCTCTACTATCACCAAACACCAAATCTACAAAGTTAGGAGCATTATAACCATAAAGAGTCATAAAAGGAAATATCTTAATTGACATATGATAGGAAGAGTTGTAGCAAAACTCTCCTAAATGAAGCCATTTAATCCAAGCTCTTTGCTGCCCCGAAACATAATTTCTCAAGTAGCTTTCTAGCCACTTGTTGACAATCTCGAATTGCCCATTTGTTTGTGGATGATAACTAGTGCTTGGAGTAGGCAATGTTCCACTCAACCTGAAGATCTCTTGCCAAAAAGCACTTACAAACTTGCTGTCCCTATCACTGACAATAGCTTTAGGCAACCCATGCAAATGGAAAACTCCTCTAAAGAATAACTCAACCACTTGAGCTATTGTAAATGAAGTTGTGACAACATAAAAATGAGCAAATTTTGTTAATCTATCTACCACAACAAAAATGCAATCACGTCTTTGCAGCTTAGGCAACCCAGTGATAAAATCCATTACAATGCTCTCCCATTTTTTATTTGGAATTGGCAAGGGTTGCAACAAACCAGCTGGAAAAGAATGTTCATTTTTA
The DNA here is from genome assembly GCA_007258455.2 of Sequoia sempervirens. Classification (NCBI taxonomy): domain Eukaryota; kingdom Viridiplantae; phylum Streptophyta; class Pinopsida; order Cupressales; family Cupressaceae; genus Sequoia; species Sequoia sempervirens. Next base: position 77,469 of record VDFB02008232.1, read on the forward strand.
TTCTTTTGGCAAATAGAACATTCTCTTATGTAATTCATGATCTCTTCCTTCATCCCTTTCCAAGCAAACCTTTCTCTAATCTATTTGTAAGTCTTGAATATGTCTTCATGACCAGCAAGGGGAACATCATGAAAAGACTGTAGAATCTTCTTTTTAAGCTTAGATTCATGCACTAAAAAGATCCTACCTTTATAGAGAATTAACCCATCAACCAACTTATACCTTTCATCAACCAAATGACCTTCAAGCAAGCTGGTTGCAAACTGATTTTTAGCATAATCAGCAGCAATTAACTCCTTCCAATCTGCTAATAACTCACAAAGTGACTACAAATGGGGTCTTCTTGAAAGAGCATCAACCACTATGTTATTTTCTGCTTTGACATATCCAATGTCAAAGTCATATGCTTGGAGCTTACTTACCCACTTTTGTTGCCTTTCATTCAAATCCTTTTGGCGCATTAAATGTTTAAGACTGTTGTGATTAGTCTTAACAACAAATTTGCTTCCCACCAAATATTGACGAAACTTAGACAAAGTGTGCATGATGGCAAGCATCTATTTGTCATAAATTGAGTAAGTTTTTTCTGCTTCTCTCAACTTCCTGCTTTCGAAGACAATAGGATGTTTGTCTTGCATTAAAACAACTCCAACACCTTCACCCGAAGCATCACATTGCAATTCAAATGGTTTTGTGAAATTTGAAAGAGCCAATACTAAACATGAACTCATGATGTGCTTAAACTTGTCAAACACTTCTTGTTCCTTGTTTGTCCATTGGAAAGCTCCTTTCTTTTTGAGATCTGTAAGGGGAGCTGCCATATGTGAATAGCCCTTAGCAAATCTTCTATAAAAACCACATAAGCCCAAAAATCCCTTCAAAAGAGAAACATTCTTTGGAGGAGGCCAATCAAGAATGGCCTTTATCTTCTCAGGATCAACTTTGACACCCTTAGCACTGATGATGTGGCCAAGATACAACAGCTCTGTCATCCCGAACTCACATTTTGACTCTTTGGCAAACAAGCATTCTGCCTCCAAGATGCTAAGCACTTCTTCTAAGTGCTCAAGGTGCTCTTCCCAATACTTACTGAAAATGAGGATATCATCGAAGAAGATGAGCACAAACTTCCTCAACTGCTGTCTAAAGATCTTGTTCATACAAGATTGAAATGTTGTTGGAGTATTTGTCAAATCGAAAGGCATGACAAAAAATTAAAAATGCCCAAAATGGCATCTAAATGTTGTTTTCTCTATATCTCCCTCATCCTAATTTGATGATAACCAGAACAGAGATCAATCTTCGAAAAGAACATAGCCCCATGGAGCTCATCAATAAGCTCATCTATCCTTGGAATAGGATATCTATTCTTAATTTTTTTTTGATTCAATGCGCGATAGTCAACACACATGCGCATTGTGCCATCTTTCTTTTTGACCAGCACCACTGCTGAAGCAAAAGGACTTTTGGTTGGCATAATGAACCCCATCTCCAACAGCTCCTTGATGGCATTTTCTATCTCATCTTTCTGCTTCTTTGGATAACGATATGGCGTGGTGATGACAGGCTTTGCTATTTCTTCTAACTCAATAACTGAAATATGCTAACCAATTTTTTCGATGAAGTAACACAACATAACTAGCACTTAACCAACTTGATTAGCGTTAGCTCCAAATAGAAAACCAAACTTGAAAAGAACTCACACCAAGAATGCACACTCAATCCCAATGAGGAATAGGTGTTGTCATATGGTGGAGGAGCTAAATGAAAAATACTTGAAAGAAACTACTCAACGTCAAGAATGTGCACTCAAGATCCCACTGAGGGCGAGGTGCTAACATATGACGGAGTGTTGAATTGAAACTAGAAATGAATAGGCGGATAACCAGCCATGAAGAGCATTTCCACACTACCACCAAACAGTGGGGGGAAAAGATTACAATTAAAACAATTCGTCCGCTGCGGCGGGCATCCACAGAGTTGTGGGGATTCACCACTTGAGAGTGGGTACAAGAGTAATACAAATCCAATTATCCACACTGGCGGTAAACCATCCAGGGGTACTAATGTGAAATTAAAGAAAGAATTGCAGCAATAAAGGACTGGAACAGTACTACTGTTTACAGTCTTACAATATGGAAAAAGAGCTGCAAATTACATGAAAATTACAATAGATTCAATGTACCATGATACTGGATGATTCCATGTTAGACATCAACAATAAATGATGAAGAAAGGACTGAAGATTCAAACTTAAACAAGTCTGATGTAAAATAACAATTCTGGAAATTCTGATCAGCAACTGTGAAATTCAAAGAAATATTCACAACTCACTCAAAATACCTCCGTTTTGTGTGAAACGAAAACCAATGAGCTGCTGGAAGATAGGCGCCCAACATTAGATGAAGAAACAGCAACAAAAACTCGTAATTTAATTCTTACACGAATCCCAATGCAGCAAGAATGGTACGGCCTTCATGAGGGGCGATTTTGACAAGTAAAAATCAACAACTCAAAATTAAAATCTGAAACTCTCCAAAGATGGTCGCCTTGGGTGTAGGAATGGATTGGAAAAGTACCCACAAGCAAATTAAATGCACACAAAAAGCTGTATGCAAAAACCACTTTCAGCTGTGACTGCATCAGCAACTTCAAAACTGGAAATATCATTAAAAACTTCAACTATTGAGCTCAATTTGCTAGTCTGATTTGAGAAGCAGCAAATGTCCAACTAGGTGTTGTATTTCAAACACGAAATTGGATTGGAACTAGGAGGTAAGCATCCCTCAAAGTATTAAACAAGTTGTCATTTCGACAGCATAACATTAGCATAAAAATATTGGATAATCAGCTCTTCAAACAGCAGTAATATATAAGCTTTAGTTGGCAAATGAAGCAACAAGAACTCTTCAAATTCCAAGAAGCTGAATCACTTCAACTTCCAAAAGGGACGCCACCTTTTTGCCTTTTACTTTTTGAAATAATAAAATATCATTCAACTTCCCCTTTAGGCATCCATTTCATATTGCAACAATAAAGCATTTATTAAATAATTAAATGCTCACTTGACCCCTTTATGTCCCCTTCTTTAAAACAACTTGAAGTCATCAAGCCTAGGCGTGGGGTACAACTTCAAGACATGAAAATTGACTAAGTCTGAAACTCAGTCCAAGGAGATAACCAAATCCAATGCCCAAGCTGCAACTGATGAATTGCTAAAAATAGCAAACTGACAAATGCCAAACTGAACCAAGTTGATGATGATGCTTCTGCCAAAAATGAACTTACTAAAAATAGTAAATGCCAAAAATAGTAAGTTAAACTTCAAAACGATCAGAAAGCCAAACTGAACACTGAACTGCAAAGGATTGAATTGCTGCTAGATAGATACTGCCAAAAGATAGACTTGCTAAAATGAAATATGCTAACCAATTTTTTTGAAGGAAATTCACAAAATAACCAGCAATAGATGATATGATTAGCGTTAGCCTCAAATTAAAATCTGAACTTGAATGGAAGATATTGAGCTTGAACTGAAGAAACTGAACTTGAACAATATAACTACTCAACGTCAAGAATGTGCACTCAAGATCCCACAGAGGGCAAGGTGCTAACATATGACGGAGTCAAGAAATTGAAACTATGAACTATTAGGCGGATAACCAGCCATGAGAACAATTCCACGCTACCACCAAACAGTGGGGGGAAAAGATTACAAATTAAAGCAATTCATCCGCTGCGGCGGGCATCCACAGAACTGTGGGGATTCACCACTTAAGTGGGTACATGATTTACAAACAATTTAACCACACTGGCGGTAAACCATCCAGGGGACTTTAATGAGAAACAAATCAAATAGTTGCAGCAATAAAAATGGTTAGATTAGTACTACTAATCAGAACCTTACAATTTCAACTTGACTGCAAATAAATGAGTTACAATGATAGAGAAGTGAAATATGGATATAAGAATGAATTATAACTATGTTCTTTGCTTTCCAATGACTGAAATGGTGATTAAACTGGAAACTGATAAATCTGATGCAAATTCCTGAATTCTGGAAATTTAGAACAGCAAACTGGAAAACAGAAAAACACTCATAACTCACTTATTTCTTCTCCGAATGGCGTGAAACGAATTGCAAAAGCACCTTACAAGTCTGGCGCCCAAATTAGAATCCAGAAACAGCAAGCAAAGTCTCTACTTTATTTGGCACGAATTCCAAGACAGCATTAAATGGTACGGCCCTTGAGGAAAATCGATTTTGCAATATAAAATTGAATACTTGGAAATTAATTCTCAAATTTTGTGAAAGGTGGCGCCTTCAGTTGACTAATGCATGGCCAAAGTACCCAGAACAGAATAAAATTCGCTTTAGAAGTTATGAACAAAACTCAGCTTCAGCTGTGTAAAAACCAGGAACTTCAAAACTGTAGAATTCACCAAAATTTCTCAACCTTTAATGCTCAATCTGCTAGTCTGTTGTGAGAAGCAGCAATGTTCCAACTAGGTGTTATATTTCAAACACGAAATTGGGAAGGGGCTAGGAGGTAGCATCCTCGAAGCAATAGCAAAATGTCCATAGTCATTTTGACAGCATAACAGTAAGGTAATTGATGGATACCAAATGCTGGAGTCATGTCTTCATTTTATAAGAATTGAGAAACTCTTCAAATTCCTCAATGGAACGCCAAAAGACAACTATTTGAATTCTCCTTATTTTCAAATTTCATAAAATAATATTCCCCATAAAGTGGCGTCCACTTTCCTCCAAGCAATAAATTCAAAATATAAAATATTAATATCACCTTATGACAAGGCGTACCCTTCAAGTCCCCTTTTTAAAAACAACTTGCAAGTTGTATCCTTAGGCCAAGGGGTGGTCAATTGAAAAATATAACACTTATGCCAAAACTTAATAAATTTCAACAATTAAGGCTTGAGAGGAAGATATTGTAACAACCAATAATATGCTCAACTGAAGTGATGACTGAAGACAACCAACTGCATACTGTCACAACTATCATTTACTAAAAATAGTAAATAAAATGAAATGCTACAAAAGCCAAGCCCATGAAACCCTAATTTTCACCTCATTCCAGTCTACGGGTCCCGGAATAGACTGAAGAATGCCAATGTTGATCACTGATGAGAAGGGGACATTACATAAAAATAGCAAACTGCTATAAATAGTAAGTCTGCACAACATCCTCTGAACGCCAATTGAATAAAATCTGAAAGAGGAAACCCTAGTTTTCTACTTTAGCTTAGCCTACGGATTTCCGGAAATAGGCTAAATCCAAAAGAAGAGTATATGGCCAAAATGGGGACATTACAATAACATACTCACAACCTCTTTTAGGAGGTCTCCCAGGAGGTAGGCTACCAAAGACTTTTCTCTTCTTTGAAAGTAAGGCTTGAATATCAAGATGATATTGCCTTTTCTCTTCCACTGGATCAGCTGGTAGGACCATACATTCTACTACCCATTCGACTTGATCATGACGGATCAACCTTTCCATTTTCTTCAAGGACACAATTCGAGGGCCCCCATTTGACATCCCTCTCAAAACAACCTTCTTTCCATCAGCTTGAAATTTCAGCTCCATTGTTTGTAGATTCAATGTGATCTCTCCAAGAGATCACAGCCATTGTATTCCCAACATGGCATCGGTATCACCAATATCAACAACATAGAAATCATTTTTTACTTCATAATTACCTAACTGAATAGAAAGGTTAGGAATCTTCTTTGTACATGACATGGTGAAACCATCAGCTACCATTACTTTGAAGCCTTCAAACTCTTCAGTCTTCAATCCTCTCTTTCTCACCAATCCTTCGTCAATGAAGTTGTGAGTTGCTCCAATATCAATTAGAGCAACTATCCTTTGAGAACCAACCACTCCACGAACCCGAAAGGATTCATTTTTTTGAAAACTTGATAGTTGTGCTAAACCACTACCATCTCCAACCTCATTAGGCTTCTCTTCTGGAGCTTCTTCACCATCACTACTTGCTAATTCGTATTGTTGATCAGACGAATCAGATTCTAAACCATAATCAGAATAGCCCTCCATTCGGTGTGCTTTGCCTCTTCCATAGCAACGGTGAACCTTAACCCAAAGTTCACGGCAAGTGTAGCAAACTCCATCTTTTCTAAGTTGTTCTCGGAGCTCTTCTGGCATCTTTGGTGGAAACTTCTTTGGCAGATTTGAAGAATGTTTTTTATCCTTCCTATGACTGAAAGGTTTCGAATGAAACTTAGGCCTTGGGGCTGCCAACTCCATGCTCCTCGCTTTCATGATGGCTTCATCTAAAGTTGGTGGATCAAAGGCTTTGACCCATCCCTTCAAAGGCTCCATTAATCCTTCAGAAAAGAGAACCACAAATATTCTCTCAGTAATGTTAGGCACCATTACTGATAACCTCTGAAAAATCAGCCACATAATTTTCTAAAGATCCTTGTTGCTTCAACTATGCCAATTCTCTGAATCTCAACTCAGGATCCTTGGTATCAAATCTTTCAATCAGATTGTTGGTAAACTCATCATAGGTACAGATGAGGTTATGGCCAAGAGTGACCAAACCATGAGTCCACCATTCGTGAACTATTCCATCCAAATGCAATGTGGCAAATTTAATTGCATCTTCCTCTAGCATTGGTCTGAGAGAGAGATAGTTATCCAATTTCTACGCCCATGATCTAGATGTACACTTATTACCACCATCAAAATGTTCCAAATTTATCTTTCCCAAAGCTTGATAAAAATCATTTCTAGGCACCATAAGAGGACGTTGCTCATTCCTTCCACCATTTCTCCAACTCCTCTGATTCATGTATTGATCAAAGGTCCAAGCATCTCTCATATCAAGAGGTAAGGAAGCATATTCCATATAAGCTTGTCATGCATCTTCAGTAAAAGGTGTTGCAGCTTCAACTGGTTGTTGCTCTTCCCTTGGAGTGAAAGTAGGGAAAAGAGGTCTAAAGGAGGACCCACTAGAAGTTGCAGTATGCTAACCCACAATTCTATCTCTTCTATTCACCTCAGGACTGCCATTACTGTTATTCCCATTAACTCCACTGCTTTCACTAATTGGATTATTTTGGGGTTGAATGATATTTTGTGCTGCTTGTTGATCCAACTTGAACAATAATCGGGACATCATGTCGATCATTCCACCAAACTTTTTTTCTACTCTATCCCTTTCTTCATTAGCTTGCCTAACACTATCTGACATTATTTCAATCGTTTGACCAGCTCCTTCAACTGATTTTTCCGTACCTTCAACTGTTTTGCCAAGATCTCTTAAGGCTTCTGAAAATGTCTCTGCCTCTAGAATGGGTGGAAATTGATGTTGAGTTCTAGTCTGACTTCTGGTGAATGGTCTAGTTTCTCTTTCACTCATCAGACAACTGACTACAGAATGTCACAGTATGGCAAGGTCTTCTGCTCTGATACCATTGAAATATGCTAACCAAATTTTTGCCACAATTTTTACACAGCAACCAACACTTGGCCAACTTGATTAGTGTTAGCACCAAAACCAAAACTCTATCAAAGCAACTCTAACCAAGAATGCACCCTAAAACCACTTAAGTAAGAGGGGCCAGCATATAGTCAAAGGATCCCTAGGATTGAATAACTCAACAACTGTAATAAGAATTCAACTGAAAGTACAAATAATTCAACGCCAAGAATGTGCACACAAGATCCTTTGAAAGGCGAGGTGCTAACATATGACGGAGTTCTTATTACAAACTGAAAATAATCTTAGGCGGATAACCAACCATGAAGATTCAAACTATCTAATTCATCCGTTGAGGCGAGCATCCACTCAGGAGTGGGAATTCTCCACTTTTTCAGTGGGTACAATGAGAGATACAAAGCTTATTCTCCACACTGGCGGTAAACCATCCAGGGGTAATAAATGTTTTCTTTAGAAATTACGAGTAAATGCAGCAATAACAAATGGTTGGATTAGTACTACTAATGCACAACCTTACAATCAAAATAATCTACAATTTACTAGTATTACAATGATAGAACAAAGCCAATATGTGAAGAATGATTCTCTCAATTTACAAAGCTCTCAAACACTGAAAATGAAACCAAAATCTTGTTAGAAGAGTTGTCATTGATGTCAAGATTTGGCTTAATCAGATTAGTGAAGATGGATAATTTATGGTTGAGTCTAATGGAGTAAAAAGTTCACATCAACAATTTTAAAAGATAAATTTGCAAATCTAAAGCAGATCGATGAGTCTAAAGATGGTGATCAGTTTGTAAAAAAAAAATAAAAAAATCTATAACACTCTAATACAGTTTGTAACACTACAAAGTGTAATTCTAGAGGACGTGCTTGATTTAAATCGATCATAGCATTGATCAATGGCATAAAACACAAGGCGTCAAAAATACAAAACATTATCTCATGAACAAATTGTGTTAACTAAAACATTGTTAATGCGGAAGACAAATGTTTGAAAACAAAGTTGACAAACACGGATTAAAGAGTAATTAGTCGCCTCCTTGAAGAGTTGCGTCTCAATGTTCAACACGTGTGTCTATACGATAAAGTCTTTATGCTATCTCTTCAAGAGTCGTGCCTCCTTGAATGAAGGTTCACAATCAAAGGATACATCTTCCTCGTCAAAATACGTGATCCTTTAATCTACAGGTGCTGTCGATCAAATCCAAAAGATGCGTCTTGCTAAAAAAAATGCGAATGAAATTTCTTGAAGAAACGTATTCCTCTGGAGAAATGCGGATGTCTTTTGGTCTCTTTGATAGATGCAAGTCAAATGAGACGTACCTTTTGAAGTGGTATCTTTTCATTTTCTGAAAAGATGTATCATATGTTAAAAGCAAATTTAATCAAAAAGGGATTCGATTAAGCCAGATTTAGTAAAGAAGTATGCATTATGGATATGACCTTTCATTAAGAGTTGCAATCGTTGGGCAACTTATATACATGCCATTCAAATTGCATTTTCAAGTGTGGTTGTTGTTGAAGATTAGCAGTTCAGTCAGATTCCCACCTCCTTGTGTGGGTTGAAGGTGATATCATTGATCACATAGAGCAGATTGGAGAGTTGGGCTTGTGCAGATCAGATTGAAGGCAGTCTCACTTCCATCAAGTCAAGGTTTGGTGCCTTGCATTAGGGGTTGGTGCTCCTTGTAGGCAGGTGTCTACTAAATTTGTAGAGGTCTAGGTGTTCCTTGTAGGCTACATTCTACTAAATCATCTTGGTGTAAATCTGTAGGTTGGTGCCTACTTTGAAAAATATTATTTCAATATAAGTTGTATCAATTTGGGGAAATTGGTTCATATCAAAAATTGATTGTAAAAAGTTTGAAAAGATTAAAAAATAAATTTTTGTATTTGATTTACTGATTCACCCCCCCTCTCAGTAAATCTTTTGTGCTCTTCAAATCTGATTCTTATGAGGTCTGATAATTGAATCCAGCAAACTGAAACTATAAACCGGCAACCTGGGAATCAATGAAATGCTCATAACTTAATAAATTTACCTCTAAATTGAGTGAAATCAAGTGCAGTGAACCTATGTAGGATAAGCGTCCATGTCATGATGAAGAAACAGCCTCGAAAGATAACCATTAATTCCATTGCACAATTCCCAAGGCACACAAAATGGTACGGGCCCTAGCAAGGGCGATTTTGCTAGAATAAATCAAAGACTTCAAATAAAAATCTAGAAATCACTAGAAAGGGTCGCCATTACCTTAGAAATGATATTCTTGAATGCCCAGAACAAGATTAAATCATACAAGGGGCTGTATACAAAATCGACCTTCAACTGTGTAGAAACCAGCAACTTGAAATCTAGAAAAAACTCAAAAATGCAACAAATATGAAGCTCAATCTGCTAGTTTGATTTGAGAAGCAGCAAATAGCCAACTAGATGTTATCTTTCAAACACAAAATTGGACAAGAGGCTAGGAGGTAAGCTTTCCTCGAAGCTGAAAACACAATGTCATTCCGACAGCATAACAATAACATAAATTCATGGATACCAAATGCTGGAGCAAAGTTCATTTTTATAGAGAAGAAGAAAACTCTTCAATTTCCCTTCAAGGCACACCAACAGTCATAGAAAAAACTCTTCAAATTTCCAAATTACATAATTCCCCAAGGGTGGCGTCCCACTTCATGGCAACATAAAACTTTATTAAAAAATAATAATCTTCTTCATGAAGGCGTACCCCTTCAAGACCCTCTTTTAAAACAACATAAAATTATCTCTCTAGGTCAAGGGGGGTCAACAATGAAATAAAACATTAATTGCCTTGTATTAAAAAATGCCAACAAATACTGCATTTTGAAAGCTACACCAAAATTACCAACTGCTCCAACAAGAATAAAAACATATTGAAGCACTGCCAACAGGACCACTACCAAAAATAGTATTTACTATAAATAGTAAACACCCAGAAATGCCTCAAACCTCCAAGCAAGGAAACCCTAATTTTACCTCAATGAGCCTACGGGCCTCCGAAATAGGTTGATGAGCAACTGAGTTGATCACTGATGAGAAGGGGACATTACACATCAATGACAATTTTCTAACAATCTCCCCCTTAGTCATTGATGTTAACTTCAAGCATTCTAAAACTACTCCCCCTGTCTCACTGCTTCCCCTATCTTCAATTCCTCTTGTTTGACATCAATGGCAAAGGAATTATTTACTGTTCTAAAACTTCTTTTTCACAGAGCTGAATGATATGGCAATAATCAGCTCTCTTTGAATCTAGAATTCTCAATAATTGGAGGAGATTCATAACACTCCCAACTTCTTATTGGAGGAGATTCATAACACTCCCAACTTCTTCCTTGAGTACTCAAAGGTTTCCTTCAAAGTTACCAGTTCGTTTTTGGGTTCGAGTATGAGTACGAGATTCCGATACATGGATTTCGTCCAAAATTTTTTGGGGGTTGGGTTCGTTTTGGGTACGTTAATACAAAAACATATAAAAATTAGAAATATATACATATTTGCAATAGTAATTAAGTTCAAAATACACCACCATATTAATAGTCAAATAACATAGCAAAAATACACCAACACTTTCATAGTCAATTTAATAATACAATACAACGGCCTTCATACTCCCAATCTGATATAAAGCCAGTACATTTTTACTCACTCCTCATGCTATGGTTCAATGTTGTGAATTAGTAGAAATGAGAAATAGCAAGGCAACCTGTTTCTCATAAAGACCAAACACAATGCCATCTTAATATCCTAAACCATCACTTACAACAAAGATCCGGTTTCTATGGTGCTTAGAACATTCTATATTACTAGTAGCACCATCAGAACATCTTTCCAAAGAGATGTGCAAGGATACTGGCATAGTTCACACCTTACTTCCACTGAGAACATCAAAATCTGCACTCAAAATTTAGGGAATTCAAATGGACTATGGTCATATGACTCGATTTTTGGAAATGTTAATCGCACTTGTATTGTCACAAACAATAGAGATGGGATGTTCATACTCTACCTTGATGTCCTTCAAAATCTACTTCATCCATAAAACCTATGTGCAACAAGAAATTGCTGCAATGTATTCCACTTCGGCTGTAGACAAAAATTTAGATGCTTGTTTCTTACTCAACCATGAAACAAGATATCTCCTCGAAAGAATGTGCCTCCACTCATGCTTTTTTCTATCATCAATGTTGTCATCCCAATTTGCATTTGTGTATGTTGTGAGGGTGAAATTTTCATCTTTTGGATACCACAATCCAAAATCCATAGTGCCCTTTAGCTATTTGAATATCCTTTTTACTGCATTCACATGTATGTCCTTTGGTGCAGCCTAAAATTGAGCCACATACCCAACCGCTTGCATAATATCAGGTCGTGTAGCTATTACATAAAATAAACTACCAATCATAGATTTGTACAAAGTTTGATTAGCTTCAAGAGATTCATCATCCTTTCTCAACTTGCATCCTATAACCATGGGGGTACTCAAAGGATTGCAATTCTCAATCCTAAATTTCTTCAACATCTCCTTAATGTACTTGGTTGAGAAATAAATATGCCTTTATCTAATTGTAAAATTTGCAAACCAAGAAAGAAAGACAACTCACAAAGCATAGACATTTTGAACTCCTTCTGCATGTTAATGGCAAATTCTTGACGCAAATTTTCACTCTTTTGAAGCCCTGTTGATGTAGATATTTGTCCAATCTTGCATACCAAGCTCTAGGGGCTTGTTTCAACCCATAAAGTGCCTTCCTTAGCTTGCAAACATAGTTTTGCTTTTTTGAAATAATAAATCCGTATGGTTGTTCAATGTAAACTTCTTCCTCCAAGTTTCCATTCAAAAAGGTTGATTTTACATCGATTTGATAGACTTTGAAATTTTTAAAACTAGCAAGAGCCAAGAACATTCTTATGGCTTCCATCCTAGCAACTAGAGCAAAAGTCTCTTCAAAATCAATACCCTCAATTTTAGTGTATCCCTTGCATACAAGTCTTGCCTTGTTCCTTACAACTTTGAACTTGGCCATCTTGAAATATCCCCTTCTCGGAGAATACAATTTTTGATTATCTTAGTTTGTCAGATGCTCATTTTTGAAAAACTCATTTCTTGATATTGCATATATTATGTCCAGACATAAAAAATCTGATAACCAACTAGTAGGGAATTTCATTCACAATTGTCTAATATATAAATATAACTTATTGCCGAAAACAACTAATAGTCTTGAGCAGATCCAAATTGAGTGATAGTGGAATTCGATATACAAGAAATACCAAATAGACATATATTTGAAACTCTGAATGATCTAATTTTTCTTGCAAGTGTTCCACAACCAACAATGAGCAAACACAAATATAAGATGCTTCACTAACTGTTTATTTCTAGACTTCTGAATAAGACTATATCAGACCTTGTTCATTCATTGCATGATTAATGACTGCAACTTATCAACACTTTCAAAATGCTACAATTTGACACTCATAACATTATATTCAAAATTATAACAGGAAGTAGAACAAATCAGTATTAATCAAAAACCTGGAAAGATGGATGGCCCCCAGGAAGTTGCAATTCTCTCAGATTGTGCAACAAGTCTTGCCCAGAAAGACTCCCAAATCACCTCCAAAATGCAGCGATTCTCCTCAAGAGTGAGATGGCTAGCCCTAGACACCTGAATCAACTTCTTTGACAACACCCAGTATTTACAAGGAGCCGCGATTTTTGTCTTAATCGCTTCTACTATTAATACTTGTCCATTGTGAAATATGCCGCCAAGTATTATTATCGACCCTTCTTGTTCTAGGATTATTTAATATTTATTGGCTTGCCTTTAATAATTCCCAAGGCTGCGATCTATCACTTTTTTGTCTGTAGCCGGATTTGTCTCTTCCTCTCTATTTTTCTTCTGAATTGTGAATGCTTGCATCGTCCACTGAAGAGTTGGGGTTTTTGTCCCACTCCAAAATAACCAGGGGTTTCGTCCTGGGTGTCTTCACCAAAGTTCGCAAAGAGCAAATACCAAAAACAAATGATTTCTGAATGAGTCTTCTCTTCCATTCGAGCCCTTTTATCCACCAAGGTTGCCAAATCCTTCTTTAAGGAAAGCTATTGATCTCCCTCCAAAAATCTGAAGTTACCAATTCTTATCTTCACGAGCAGTAATCGATTTCCTTCCTTGAAAGGTAATGTTTCCATTTTGAAAACCACGTTGCCTTCAATAAAACTGAATTTTCCTCAGAATAATCCGCCCCTTGGCTTTAATAAAACTTAGAAATATATATATTTTTACCCATGAGTAATTTGCCTAGAGGAATTAAATTGTCACTTGTGTGGTCCCCACCAATATTCAAATGAATAATTAAATAAATTCAAAATACTATAATTTATCATCTTTTATTTAATTATTCAACATTCCCTTGCAAATTGGCTATTTTCCTAATCTCGGGAATTAAAAGATTAGGAAACCTTTTCAAATTTATCATCCCACGAAGAGGGACATCACACATCTTCATTCAACTTATTCCTGAACATCCATTTAGTACCGATTACATTCTTATGCTTGGGTCTTGGAACAAGTCCCAAGTTTCATTCTTCTCAATTTGATCAAGCTCCTCTTCCATGGCCTCTATCCAATAATTATCTTCAACTGCTTCTTTGAAGCTCTTAGGTTCAATTTTGGACAGCAAGGATATGTCTTCATCAAATCTTTTGGATGATTCCTTTGTATAAACTTAGTGTCTTCGTTGATGCTTTTGATGGTGTCTTTTGCTCAACTGTTTCAACTTCTTTTTCTTCTTCATTTTCTTTATCGTCATTGTACTCTATATTTTGATCATCAACCTCATGTATTTTTCTTGGAAGATTTCCTTCTTCATCAACTTTCACATTTGCACTTTCAACAACTTTGTGCAACCTTTTATTATAGCATCTGTAGACTTTACTCTTTGGAGAGTATCCAAGAAAAATTCCTTCATCTTCTCTTGGGCCAAACTTTCCTAGATTGTCTGCATCTCTTCTAATATAGTATGGACTACCAAACACTTTTAAACACTTCACAGATAATGGCCTACCTTTCCATAATTCATATAGAGTCTTGTTGCCATTTACTCTAATTAGACCACGGTTTTGAATATAAACAGTAGTATGAACTGCTTCTCTCCAGAAAGAATCAGGAACCTTAGACTCATTTAGCATGCTTCTAGCCATCCCTTGAATTGTCCTATTTTTCCTTTCAACTACACCATTTTGTTGGGGTATTCTTGCAACTGAAAATTGTCTTCTTATGCCATGCTTTTCACAAAAAATTTCAAATTCACTTGAAGTGAATTCTCCTCCTCTATCTAATTGAAGACATTTGATCTTCTTTCCAATCTCATTCTCCACTAAGGCTTTGAATACCTTAAATTTTTTGAGAGCTTCAGATTTTCCTTCAAGAAAGCAACCCAAGTCATTCTAGAAAAATCATCAATTAATAACATAAAATATCTTTCACCTTGAATAAATTTGCATGAATCAGCTCTAGAGGCTTTGATATAGAATACTCCTTGGACTTGAAGCTTCCTCTAGTTTGCTTCCCAAATTGACATTCTTTACAAACTATGTTTGAAGGTTTTGGGAGCTTTGGCATATCTCTCACTGCTTCCTTGCGGCTGATCTTAACAAGGTTGTCAAAGCTTAAGTGCCCCAATCTCTTATGCTACAGCCAACTTTCATCTTCTTGAGTCATACAACACTTTTCACTTTTGAGGTCATTAAGAATGTAGAGATTGTTGCTTTCTCTACTAGCTTCAGCAATGGATCTGTCTTTGCTTATTTCACATCCTTCAGAATTGAAAGTAAGAGTGTGTCCTTGGTCACACATTTGGCTCACACCGAGAAGATTGTGTTTTAAACCTTCAACATATAAAACATTTTCATTTTTTGTTCTTCATCATCTACAAAAAGAGTGCCTTTACCTGAAATCTTAGCTGAAACATTGTCTCCAAACCTTACTGTTTCACCACCATTTGTTCTCTTCTAGGTGAGAAATTTGCTTCTATCACCCATCATATGTCTTGAGCAGCCAATATCAATGTACCATTGATCACTTTCATTCTGTGCATGTAGGGTTGTTTGAACAATCATAGAATTTTCTTTTTCTTCTGCTTTCTTCTTTCTCCAAAATGTTGAATTTTCTTCCTTTTTATTTTGTTTAGGAGGCCCTGCAAAATTACTTCTACAAACCTTTGCAGTATGACCAAAATTATTGCATTTGTAGCATATGACATTAAAATTCATTAAAGAGGAAAAAGAATTCAGATTCCTATTCATGAAACTTTGATATTTGTTCTTGTTCCATGCAAAATTATATCTAGGATATTCTCCATAATCCCTAGCTCTATGACTGAAATTTTTTCTTGCATGTACCCTACAATCCATAGCCTTATGACCAAAATGATTGCATGAAAAACAATAGGCATAAAAAGAGTTACGAAGCCTGGTTCTTTGAGCTTGCCTTGATGGAAGAGGTTTTCAAAAGACATTATTTATATAATATGAGCTTGCCTTCTGACTTTCTTTTACCTTCTTTCCTTCACCTTTGAGACTATCCACAACTTTTTTGTTTTTCTACATTTGTTTTCTTGGATGTTTTAGCTGCTTTGGAACTTTGGCCTTCTTCATATCCAAGGCCACTTTTATCAAATGTAGACTTTTGAGAATTTATGATCTTGTTCAAAGTTTCTGCACCTTTTTCGTTCTTCAAATCCCTGTTTGCTTGAGCCACAGCTTTGTCTGATTGCTTCTTTAGAGAAACAATTTTCAGATTCTAGTTTTTCACAATTTACTTCTCTTATCTTCAATTGCTTTCTCACTTCTTCCTCAATTCTTTTGGCCTCTTCAATCTGAATTTTCAGATCTACAATTTTCTTTTCAACTTCCTCAAAAGCTTGTGATGCTTTATCCTTTGATTCATTGTCTTCTTGGAGCTGTACTTTCAGTTTTGAATTTTTTCTTTTAAGATTTTCAATCTCATTATAGGCAAAGGAAAGCTCTTCTTCAAGATCTACACCTTCATCTTCTTCAGTAGCCTTATTTTTTGAATCTTCCTTTTGATCATCTTTTTCTTCTTTTGCCATAAAGAGAATTTCTTCTTTTTCACTAGAAGACTCTCCATCACTATCTTTTGATGAGCTGATGTAATCTTTTGAATTAAGATTCTTTTTGGATTTTTTGAAAATTCCCTTTCTTCTCTTGATAACCCTTATTGTAGTATAGGGGTGTTTTCTCATTATCACTGCCCTAATTCTTTGCATATGGACATGTGGAAGCAAAATGTCCTGAAGCACTTGAGAGGTAGCTTTCTTTTGTATTTCCCTGATCCCTTCTTTAGTCTTCTCATGAAGTGAGCTTCTTCTTCATCTAAATCATCATTGTCACTTGTTTCATTCTCATTTTTTCCTTGAAGCTTTAAAGGCTGCCTCCTTTTTGGATGTTTGATAAAACAGTTATCATCTCATAGGCTGTTAGGATTCCATGCAACTCATCTTTCGTTAGATTGTCAAGATCTCTCATTTCTTCAATGGCAAAAACCTTTGCATCAAATTGCAAAGGGAGGGACCTAAGAAGCTTTTGCACAACTTTGGATTCTTCAATCTCTTCACCAAGACCTCTAATGGTATTAGCTATCTCATCCACATGAAGTAGGTATTGAGCAATATTTTCTTCATCTTCCATTTTGAGGCTTTCAAACTATCCTCTATGAGTGTGAAGCTTTGCCTTTTTAACTTTGTCATCTCCTTCATAAATATTTTTCAACTTTTCCCACATCTCTTGTGCAGATTTGTAGTACATCACCATCACGAACTCAGATTCAAACAGCCCACAAAGAATAGCATTCTTGGCCTTGGCATTACATTCACTAAGCTTTTTTCCAGCAGCATCAGTTGGAGGAGTCGCAAGAGTTGTGTAACCATCATGACCAGCCAAGTGTGCTTCTCAAGATCTACCTTCTAGCTTGTTAGACTTATCTTCGAAGGAACCTGCTCTAATACCAATTGAAGAGCACATGCTTATACTGAAAGGGGGGGTGAATTAGTATAAGAATAATTTTGAACATTTTTAAAAATTGAATAATCAAAACTTGATAGTGCAAAAGAACCATAAGCAAAATGAACACCAATTTTACATGGAAAACCCTCTCAGGAAAAAAACCACTGCAAAATATTTGCTTTTATTAATTAGGCACCAACCTACAAAAGAAACCAATCTTTGAATACAAAAGTGAGCACCAACTCATAGCTGAGCACCAACCCAATACGTCAAAAATGATAGGCACCAACCTTCACACTAACAGGTATAATATACTTTTAATGGAACACGAATAACAGCAAACCCCTTCTTTAAATCATCTTCTTCAAAAAACTGAACTTTATCTCTGCACTTATCCTTTTGTCCAATTTTGCCCCTTACACCTTTCAAAAACTATTTATTAGTTCCCTTCAAATCTGCTTTTTTTTTCTTATGAATCTGCCATGAAAACTGCTTCACACAACTGATTTTTTGTTCAACTTCTTATACAAAAAACATGACTATTACAAGCAAATTCGTACCATATCTTTTTTCCTTTTTTTGCTTATAAAAATATAGCATTAATCTCCTTGTATAAAATTACACCTATAAGGCGCTTTTTTAACTTTTACATGCATCGGTTTTTGCATGCTATCTTTCTTTTTGCACTTTTTTTTTCATGCATAAGGGATGCTGCTTTTTTGCATGTTGGCGCAACTTCTGTTTTTTTGCATGCTAGACTTAACTCCACTACATGCTTGACTTAACTCCATGTTTCATGCAACTAACCATAAGTGGGTTTCATGAAATTATCCATAAGTAGCACTACAATGGGGAATATATCATTGCATGTTATTTATATATTGTTGCACATTTCCTTTGACATCAATGACAATTTTCTAACACCTTCCTTCTTGCCTTCCATTATGCCTTAGCACATCCCGCCATCATCCTTTAGCCACTTTCATAGGTTCTCGTGTCTCCTCTTTAGGCATCCACTCAACATCTTCCACCCTAGTCAAAGTTTGGGAAACATATTCAGCCAAAGTAAAGGTTGTCTTGTTGCATTTTTTTGGAATCAAGCCAACACACTTGGCCCAGCCAAGTGCATTAGGATGATTGGAATATAGGCTTGAAGTTGGGCTTTGTTATTCATATAGATAGTTAATCCCTATGACTATCTCCCAAAAACCACCAAATAATTT
The DNA here is from genome assembly GCA_007258455.2 of Sequoia sempervirens. Lineage (NCBI taxonomy): Eukaryota > Viridiplantae > Streptophyta > Pinopsida > Cupressales > Cupressaceae > Sequoia > Sequoia sempervirens. The sequence goes on from VDFB02008232.1 coordinate 96,244, forward strand.
ATATTCCTTTATGCACTTATAGTAGATTCCTCCACGAACACTATAAAGAAAAATATGAAAAAAGAGCTTACAAAGGAATATTGTTTGTAAAGTTAGGACTTTAAACCAAGAGTAGAGGAACACCAACGACATATAGCAAGTCTTAGGCAGCCCTACCATGGACTAGCATGTCTTCTCTATACTTTGGCTAAAGCTATCAAAGGTAGTTAATGCACCAAGTCACCCTGGGTAAGTATCCCTCACCATACACTCTTTCATTTCATTTATGTTTATGCATGCTGATTTGTTTATTTACTTTACATACTAAATCTGCATGTTGCCATACTTATTGCCTTATTTTATCACCATACTCATGTATTTGAGTGTATACTAGGAGAGGCCCTCTACTTTTTTTCATCATAGACGCTTAACAAGTAAATTCCTCTCTAAGCATATACATTTTGGTGAACAAAACTCAAACCCTCCCTCTGGTTGGGAAACGATACTTAATTTTTCAAACATTTTTCCTTCCTAGATCTTACAGCTTTTAGGTTTCGTAAGGATTGTCCCTTAATTCCCACAATGAATCACCAAGGGCTTAGCATTTCTAAGCCAAGTCAATCAAACTCAATTATAGATGTCAACATGGTTGGAGTTGCAATCAACAAGAAAACTAGACAATCCCTAGTCACGATGGACCAGCACAACACTACACCTTCCAATAAAACCCTTCAAGTTAACCAAAATGATCTCAACAACCCACAAGAAGTCCAAGAAGTGTTTGACAAATACTCATTGTATATTTAAGTGTACAATAGGAGAGGCCCTCAACCTTTTTTCATCTTAGAGGCTTAACAAGTAAATTCCTTTCTAAGTATATACATTTTGTCGACAAAACTCAAAGCTCCCTTTGGGTGGGTCATAATCCTAATTTTTCAAACATTTATCCTTCCCAAATCCTACAAATTTTAAATTTCGTAAGGATTGTCCCTTAATCCCCCCAACAAATCACTTAGGGCTTAGAATTGCTAAGCCAAGTCAATCAATTCAACTGTAGATGTCAACATGATTATAGCTGTAGTCAACAAGAAAATGTAATAACCACACTCAAAAGTAGGCTATTATATTCAACTTTAAATTAAAGATTTAAACTTATTTGTTCAAGATGGCTGACTTCTCTATAAGGAAGTCAAAGACCTTCTTAGGCATCTATATATATATTTCCTTGCCAATTGTGAGTTTGTGATAGCCACAAATAGTATCGAGCTATGTTTGGAATTTAATGTGTATTGGCCGCTCAAAATCGAAGGAACTGAATAGCAATATTTATGGAATTCATGACCTGCTCATTATCGGCTATTTGAAAGTCGATTATTGCCGCCACAATATTATGCCCTATCGTGGATGAATAGAGAAACCGCCATTTATTTATTTATCTTCATTCATCTTCTCGAGCTTAATCCTATTGCATTTCCATGCTGGCTGTAATGACCCCATTTCCATGAGCATCAATTTGCAGAGGATTTAACCTATTCCTGACTCTTGTAGGCTAAGGAGCTTGATTAGAGGGTCTTTGTGGCAGTTACCCAGTTGGAGGTTGGCTTCTTTCATGGATTCGGGGGATATACAGAGGTTTCCAGTTGTATATTGAATGTTTAAAAACATAATATGTTGGAAAACATATTGTTTGAAAACATATTGTGTTTTCCAAATGATATGATATTATGATGGCACTTTATAAATTATATTTTTATATTATAATAAAGTGCAATTATAAAATATTAAATAAATTAAAAAATTAAAGTATGTGGTGAGGAAAATATATCTTTTATCCCACATTGGCAAGAAAAGTGTGTGAGACCTCCAAGAAAAGTATAAAAGGATATTAAGGGCTCATTTTTTATCATCCAGGTATTTTTGATATTGACATTTGATCGAGTTTATTGTGGAGCTTAAGGTTTCTGCAGTTTCTACATTCGATAATTGAGACCGAAAGCTCTCATTGATTGCCAGGTCTGAGGCTGTGAAACTATCAGCTGATATTGTTGCAGATTGGAGAGGATATCTCAGTCCTTTCATCAGTGCCAAAATTTGTGGCAAAGGGCCAATTTTGTGGTAATTCGATTTGGAAGACATTGATTGCAAATCAGCGTATTTGGAGAAGCATTTAACAGATTTTGTGGAGGTCGTCATTGGTGATATTGGGAAGATTTTTGCATAGCAAGAGTTCTGATGGTTTCTTTCAGACCTGGGCAGCTAGCTAAGGAGGCCAGGAATTTGCTTATACCTCCTAGATTTTGCATCAATTTCAGCTAGGGTTGGAGCGCTATATTCTTGAGACCATATCATTGATGTTTGGCACTCTTCGATACATTTGGAGGCTAATAATATTTTATATCAGAAGTCTGTAATAAACAGGGGCAACTTGCCAAGAAGGTCGATTTAATTCTTAGAAGCTTGCACATGCATCGGTTACACTTGATTGTTTGGGCGCCTATCTCCTTTATGGTTGACATCGATATTAGGAGTGAAGAACTGAAGTTTGCAGCTGCATATTAATTTTTATCAGAGGGCAGATCTGAGAACGGGGGCGACTCATGTCTTGGTCTGATTCGGCTAGGAAGGAGTCTTCTTACCTTGCATTTCAGTTGCTACATCTACTTCAAACTTACAAGATTACATATATCAGGTTCTTATATTTATCTAAGTCCATTTGCATTTAGCATATCAAGTGTAATAGGTGCTGCTGTAGATGATCTCTCATCTCAGACTTGGCATTGTACTTGAATATAGAATTAAGCCAAGAGTCTTGGCATATTCACATTGTCATGTACTTGAGATTGCATTCATTAATGGAGTTATAAGTTGCAGCCATATGTAGTCATTTCAGTTGCATGCTAAATGTTTGATTAAATATCAAGTGGTTGTTGATGTTCTTATCAGCATATTAGTTGCATGCCAATTGTTTGTAAAAATGCCAATCGGCTGTAGGTGCACATTTATCTTGTAGAATTCATATAGATGCATTTGAAAAGTCAAATAAAGGTTGTAATTGCATTTAGTCTTATGTATCTTAGAAGTCATTTGCAAGCATTCTAAACATATTTGAAGTCATTCCAAGCTAGCATAATCAGACTAAAGCTACAAACCAGCAAGTTGAAAGGCTGCATAAGAAGTGTTTGACAATATTCCTTGAGGCAAACTTAGGTCAGGTTGGTAAGGAATTTCTATAGTGGTTTAAGAAGTGTAAACATTGACATTTTGGTCTATTCCCTCTCCTTTAAGTGAAAAAATCCTAAAGTGTTAGAAGGTCATAGTAACCAAGATCTTTATTTTGCATTTTGGTAACCCTTACGATATTCCTTGTGAGCAAAAATTTGGATCAAAAGTTGCAAGGGATATTACAGTGGTATCAAGATGGCTACCTGCCAACCTATTGGGTGTTGATTGCATTCATTTGGTAGGAAAATCATCTGTGCACAAGTCATTTGGAATTAGTTTTCAGTTTGGACAACGAAAATGGGCTTCATGGCAACATTGTTTAGTGATAAACAGGCATTGAAAGAACTTGAACAATCATTGTTGCGTTTTGCGTTTTGAGCAGACATTTTCAAAGTTTGGACTGCCTAAAGGATCCAATTCACTTTCCACCCGCAAAGGTCCAACACCTCAAAACAAAGAAGTGATTAGCATGTTTGAGGAGTATAACACTCTTCCTCAAAAAATTAAGAACTTTTCCTTCAATAGTTTCATAGACTTACACTCGAAAACTGAGTTTGTGAGAAAGAAATACCACACTATAGCTCATGAATTGTTTCCACATGAAATGGATAGGGAATCTACGCATAAGGTCGATACAGCTCGTCATGAGAATAATGTGGCGTCTTCAAGTTCCGATAAATTATGCAGAAACTTATATGATGAATTTGATAGACATACTGATTTGATTCAAGGAGACATTGGGACAGCTTTGGGTAATGATTTATCTACATCATCCTTGCAAGAGGCTTCTACTTTAAAGGTTGGCATAGATCATGTTGAAACTAAAGTGGTTATAGACAGGAAATTTTACAACATGATAATAATATTGTGGAGCCACAAAATTATATTCAAAGCATTCCAGAAGTTGTTATCAACACTGCCAATAGTTCTGATTTTCATGACCGCAGTGATAAAACTTTGCATTAGCATGAGACAATTGTGACTTCACATGTGCAAAATGATCCTACTAAGTTGTCTCGTGAAGGGACTCAAGAATTGAGTACTCGTGGAACATTACGTGATGCGGATTCATGTCATGATGAGTCTGATTTTCGATCTTAAGAAACAAAACAAAAAATACGCTTGATGGTAATGAATCTCAAGATAATGCTTTGGATGGATATGCAGTTACTATGGAAGAAGTATGTGAAGATATTGCTTCTACGTCTTTGGAGACATCCTATGACATACATAGCAGCAGTACCTTAGATGTTGATGTGTGCACTAATGATAGCACACAAGAGGCTGTTGATCATGGGGTGAGTAATGTTGATTCAGCCTCATACCGTAGTGCGATTTCGGATGAAAAGAATGTGTCACAAGGGTATCATCATCTAACTGGGCAATTGAAGGTTAGTGATGATATGATTGCTGCGGCATTAGAACATTTTGATGTAGCTTGCCAGATGTTGGCAACTTATGGTGGGAGAACTCTCGTGACAGATGAGCACCGTGATAGTGGTCTTTCCCTTCTAGAGTTTTATACACTTCAAGAAGCTATTGGGATAATGAAACAAAATTATTTGCAGTTATTTGCAGATAAGGAATATCTTCTCGAGCGGGATTGTACTTGTTATGATGCACTAAAGGGAAAGGAAGAGGAGGTTGACGAGCTCACTCATGAGCTTAAGGTGACGATGGACTCGTTGAAAAGCACCCAGTTGGCCCTTCAAGAGTCACAGTCACAGATAGAGGAGCTTACCGTGGAGTTGAGTTTGGCACAATCTTCACCATCTACAGTTTCAACTCAAGTTTCTATGGCAGTGGTTGGTGAGAAGCGTATATCCATGGATTGTGGTTGTGAGCAAGTTGAGAATGTGATTACATCAATCACAGTTACAGGTGTAGTTGATACAAATGGGATGTGTGCATTGGTTAAGAGTTCCAGAGAACCACATGTTGCGTCAGGTTCTCCTAATGATAGTCCCATGACAGATGATGCAAGGCAGGTTATTGATAGCTCTTGTGACATAGTAGTTGATTCTCCAGAAAGTTGTGTGACAAAACACGACGCTACTTCATCTTCTTCACAAGAGATATGCAGAGTATTATCTAGTTGGGAGATTGGTTCTAATGTTGATTTGTTTCCCTCTCCTGGAAACAAATCAGTCATTTCATCTTGTGCAATTGTTTTTGATCGACAGTCTATTGAGCCAATTCGGGAGTATGATTTAATTTATTGTTCCAAGGACTCAGAGTTGGATGATTCATACCAAAACAGAGTGATTGTGTAGTTTGTAAATAATTCGTTATTTGAGTTTGATGGTGGTTCAACCTATGATAATCCACTCTTCGAGTTAGAGGCCAATCACACTCCTGATGCTAGTTCAGGGTTGAGCGTTAATCGCAGTGTTTGGGATCTCTCCAGTACATAGGGATTCCAAACAGGGCTCATGGAGATTTCAGAGGTGTACATGGTGAGGAGTGCGTACAGCTTTTCATTTGATCCTCATGTACATGATTTATTTCAGATGCACAGTTCAGTGGCGCAGGTGATGGACAGTTTGTATGACAACTTACCTTGCGCCGAGATTGGAAGCAAATACGAGCAGACTTTTGAGTTGCTTTCTTTTGAGGCTCATACTCTTGTGACACCTGATGGCAAGTTTGAGTTGGGACAACCTTATCAAGAGGAGGTGATTTCTTCTAGGAATTGCACGTTGAATGTTGGCATTGGTCTAGCCTCTTTCCAAGGAGTAGATGGCATTCATGATGGTGTTCTTCTCACTTTTGATTGTAAGTTAGGGCATTTGCAGTTGCTTTCCGAGGGAGGACTTGATGACATGGCTGCAGTGAATTGTGAGTCTTCTTCAAATATTGTCAGTACAAGAGGGACTGCACATGACTATTCGGGTTTTTCCTTGGCACAGTTAGAGGAGTATCATATCAATTACATCTTGTGGTGTGCTCATCAGTTTACTTTCAGCCCACATACACAGGATTTCACAATGTCTTTAATGGCATAGAGAGGTGGGTGGAATAATGAGTGTTCTAATTATTTCAGGTATGACTTGTTTCCAACCTCAGATGGTGATTCTGAGTTTGGCAGGTCTTCTACCTTGCTCTCTCATGATGATTATCGTTTGATTCAGGACTTGGAGACTTGTTGTGTTTTGGAGATAGGGGGTATCAGAGTGGCACAACAGGAAGCAATAGGTGGTGGCTTTCCAACAGTGTGGATGCATCAGATTCATCATCACAGTTTTGGCATTGAGTTGATTCAGTAGGTTGTGCTAGTACTGGTGTTACAAGAGTTGTTTGGTGATGTCTAGGACATTACACAGATCTTCCCTTGGGATCCAGGTGGGGTAGAGTTTTCTTTGCTGCTGAGATTGCTTGGGGACAAGCAATTTTAGGGAGGGCGTACTATAATGTCCCCATTTCCATGAGCATCAGTTTGCAGAGGGTTTAGCCTATTCCTAACTCTCGTAGGCTAAGGAGCTTGATTAGAGGGTCTTTGTGGCAGTTACTCAGTTGGAGGTTGGCTTCTTTCATGGATTCAAGGGATATATAGAGGTTTCCAATTGTATATTGAATGTTTGAAAACATAATGTGTTGGAAAACATATTGTTTGAAAACATATTGTGTTTTCCAGATGATATGATATTATGATGGCACTTTATAAATTATATTTTTATATCATAATAAAGCGCAATGATAAAATATTAAATAAATAAAAAATTAAAGTATGTGGTGAGGAAAATATATTTTTTATCCCACATTGGCAAGAAAAGTGTGCGAGACCTCTAAGAAAAGTATAAAAGGATATTAAGGGTTCATTTTTTATCATCCAGGTATTTTTGATATTGACATTTGATTGAGTTTATTGTGGAGCCTAGGGTTTTTGCAATTTCTACATTCGATCATTGAGACCGAAAGCTCTCACTGATTGGCAACTCTGAGGTTGTGAAACTATCAGCTGATATTGTTGCAGATTGGAGAGGATATCTCAGTCCTTTCATCAGTGCCAAAATTTGTGGCCAAGGGCCAATTTTGTGGTAATTCGATTTGGAAGACATTGATTGCAAATCAGCGTATTTGGAGAAGCATTTTACAGATTTTGTGGTGGTCATCATTCGTGATATTGGGACAATTTTTGCATAGCAAGAATTCTAATATTTCTTTCAGACCTGGGCAGCTAGCTAAGGAGGCCACGAATTTGCTTATACCTCCTAGATTTTGCATCGATTTCAGCTAGGTTTGGAGCGCTATATTCTTGAGACCATATCATTGATGTTTGGCACTCTTCGATACATTTGGAGGCTAATAATATTTTATATCAGAAGTCTGTAATAAACAGGGGCAACTTGCCAAGAAGATCAATTTAATTCTTAGAGGCTTCCACATGCATCGGTTACACTTGATTGTTTGGGCGCCTATCTCCTTTATGGTTGACAGTGATATTAGGAGTTAAGAACTGAAGTTTGCAGCTGCATATTAATTTTTATCAGAGGGCAGATCTGAGAATGGGAGCGGCTCATGTCTTGGTCTGATTCGGCTAGGAAGGAGTTTTCTTACCTTGCATTTCAGTTGCTACATCTACTTCAAGCTTACGCGATCACATATATCAGGTTCTTGAATTTATCTAAGTCCATTTGCATTTAGCATATCAATTGTAATAGGTGCTTCTGTAGATGATCTCTCATTTCAGACTTGGCATTGTACTTGAACATCTAATTAAGCCAAGAGTCTTTGAAGAGCACAAAGATATACTTAGAGGGGGCCAGGGGGGGGGGGGGAGGGGAATCAGTATATCAACAAACTTTTACCCTTTACAACCTTTATCAACTTCAAACTTTAACACAACTCAACTATGCAAGAATATCACAATACGAACAAGTTGACACCAACAATTGTACTTTATAAATTATATAAGCTTTTACAATGAATGTAGGCACCAACCTACTTGAATCACCAAATATGTATTTTAGTAGGCACCAACCTACAAAGAGCACCAGCCCTTAGTCTTGATTTAGTAGGCACCAACCTACAAGGAGTTTCAACCCCTAATGCTGATTTAGTAGGCACCAACCTACAAGGTGCACCAACCCCTACTTGCCAAGCACCTACTTAGCAAAGATTATAATTTGAATGATAATGTTCCACCTTCAATTGTTGCTTCCTCAACAGATGATGGACAATTTTTGCTCAAACAATCTTCTTACAAATCTGATGTATATGTTTTGTCTTCAATACTTATTACTGTATCCAAAATCTGCACTTATTTCACTTCAATCTGCTTTATAAGATCTGCATACATTCTTCACAAATCTGATCCAGACTGTGCACAAACTCCTTTTAGAAAACTGATCATCACTATTCACAATCTTCTCATGAATTTAGTCTTCAAGATATTCTCTAATCTGCACGTATTCCTATTTATAATCTGCCTTCATATGTTTCATATGTCTGCCCAAATGTATTCAAAAACTTTGCTTAATCACTCTTCTCAACTCAGCCAAATCCACTTTTTATATTCTCTTTAGATTTGCTGGTGTATATATGATATTCTATTTAACTTCATACACACGTGTTGCAATCTTATTTTACTCAGCTATCAGCAACTGCTTGAGTTCAGATGATATAATCTTTATACTTACACATTCAACACCACACGTTTCCTTCACTCACTTCAAATAATATTCATTTCATTTGACTCTGATTCAGATCATATCCTCTATTTATCATCAATGATATTCAATAAAATCTATAACCCAGATCTCTCTATCCTTTGATGATATTCAATTTTTCACACACAGCCACATTCGTGTTTTTATGATTTATCAGTTATTCCACACTACACACTTCAACCACACTACTTGTTCCTTAGATCTTCATCATTATATCTTATTACCTCTTATGAAGGGAGGCAATGCATCATAATAGATGCGTCTCTATCCAAGAGAAACATCCCAAATATTAATCAAATGTTTACAACCCTTGAATCTCTTAACTTTGCCATTGGTATTAATTAGATCATTTCATAACTTTCATCATTTTTAGTTATCGGGTTTGTAATTATATCTCTGACTATTCTTTGTAGATCTTGTCTTTTATAAAATAATTGTTGCAAATATAATTTCCGCCATGATAAATGTAATCGCTGCTTATTACAAATGTAAATGCTGTCTTGTATTTTCTCTGTTTAACCTTCAGATAACAAATCGTTTTATTCAAGAATGAGTGTAATTTTTAAAGTCGTGCCCTTCGAATCAACCTATTGTTAAATAGCATCCTTTCTAAACATTTGATAATTGATATTTAAATCGTGCCTTTTCAGATGTTGACCGAAATGAACCATGATCGCACTCTTTCATTAATACGTGACATTTTAAATTATACTCCATACGCATTGTTTTTGCTTTTTATACGTTTCTTTATATTTCTCGTGCGTGGCATTTAATTTATTCCCCATACGCGTTGTATTGCCTTTTATATGCTTCTTTATATTTCCTGTGACTTATATTTCTCACATCTCCTTTTTTTATTTTTCATACGCCGCTTTATATTTCCGTGGCTTGTAATTTTTGCGTCTCTTTTATTCTTTATACGCATGAGACTAGTGTTCGTTTTGAGCTTTTGATAGCATATTAAATGTTTGATTTATCTGAAACTGAACTACGAACCTGAGTATAAGATGAATCTGAAGAATATCTTATCCACAAGATATGCCTTGATGTGAGAGGCTGTTGCTGATCTGTGTATATACTGTACATACTCTTTTCTGGATCTGAATCTGCACATACATTTTTCACAAGGTTTTTTTCCTGTTCTCATATTTGCCTTGTGTCTGATATGTATAAACTTATTCAATATCTTTGACATTAATGTTTGGGCATATCTGCACGATTTGTGGTGTTTAACAACAAAGACAATTTGACATCAATGACAACATTTTCAACAGTCTTGGCATATTCACATTGTCATGTACTTGAGATTGCATTCATTAATGGAATTATAAGTTGCAGCCATATGTAGTCATTTCAGTTGCATGCTAAATGTTTGATTAAATATCACGTGGCTGTTGATGTTCTTATCAGCATATTAGTTGCATGCCAATTGTTTGTAAAAATGCCAATTGGCTGTAGGTGCACATTTATCTTGTAAAATTCATATAGATGCATTTAAAAAGTCAAATAAAGGTTGTAATTGCATTTAGTCATATGCTTAGATATCTTAGAAGTCATTTGCAAGTATTCCAAACATATTTGAAGTCATTCCAAGCTAGCATAATCAGACTGAAGCTACAAACCAGCAAGTTGAGAGGCTGCATAAGAAGTGTTTGACAATATTCCTTGAGGCAAACTTAGGTCAATTTAGTAAGGAATTTCTACAATGGTTTAAGAAGTGTAAACATTGAGATTTTGGTCTATTCCCTCTCCTTTAGGTGAAAATATCCTAAAGTGTTAGAAGGTCATAGTAACCAAGATCTTTGTTTTGCATTTTGGTAGCCCTTACGATATTCCTTGTGATTAAAAATTTGGATCAGAAGTTGCAAAGGATATTACACTGGCAACAATGTCAGAAAGGAATTTGTTTGTATTTAGAGAACCAGAAGACAGAATAATAATATCGAGCCTTGATTCTGAAGTTTTCTGCCACCTGTGTTATACATTGGTCGAAAGCCTTATTGGAGATTATCAGGTTAATTGGTATCAAGCGCTACATCCAAACATTTTTGTGCCACCCCTGGAATTTATAGCAATAAATTGGTGCTCATGTGGAGATCCAAATATTACTCAGGCACCAATATTTACCCCAGCCTGTAATGAGGGTGACAACCGTGGCATATATGATGCTTTCGTTGTCATCAACCAATGATAATATTGTTTCAGGCACATTATTTACGGCAATCCATACACTATGATTAAAAGGCAATGATTATTGCTAGTATAGGCATTGATCTATTAGAATTGGAATTAGTTTACAAAAGGCAGGCTGTGACTTTATAAAAGGATGTCTCGTTTCAAAGAGATGCCTTTCTTCATGTAGAGACAGATGAAATATATATAAGAGTTTGTGCTATGTGAAGAAGGGGTAGTGAAGATTTATAATTTCATACTCTAAAACTCAGATCTGAGAGTGCTCATAAGAGCCAAGATCAATCTAGTATGGGTAGTGTATAGCCCACCATTTACCAGGCTATTGGACACATGAAAAATTAGCCGTAATCAGATACAGTGCCAAGTAAGGATCGCATGAATATAAAGACAAATTCAGGATCAGTGAACTAATAGAGGTCTAAGCCTCTTGCATATTCAAAGTATGATTTTAAATTAATAAATCAGAAACAGCTATTATATTTGCTTGTCAAATTCCCATTATTGAACTAATAATTGAACTACACTTCATTATTTAGAATTCATATTTGGCATCATAATACCTTCTCCTGAAACTATTATAAACGATCAAACTTATATGTTATTCTTGAAAGCTGTAGTGATAGAATTGATATTAAAGTGTTATATATAATAGTTCATTTCATTTCATTTATAATCTGGAAACCCGGTTAGCTTACCTTAATAATATTGGATGACAACCTTTGTCAATCCAATAAGAAATAAATTGAAAATCTATCAATCCAGAACAAGGGTCATTACAATGAATCACTGAGGGCTTAGCATTTCTAAGCCACGTCAATCAAACTCAATTGTAGATGTCAACATGGTTGATGTTGCAATCAACAAGAAAACTAGACAATCCCTAGTCAAGATGGACCGGCACAACACTACAGCTTCCAATAAAACCCTTCAAATTAACCGAAATGAACTCAATGACCCACAAGAAGACCAAGAAACATTCGACAAATATTCATTGTATATTAAGTGTACGATAGGAGAGGCCCTCTACCTTTTTTCATCTTAGAGGCTTAACAAGTAGATTCCTTTCTAAGTATATACATTTTGGTGGACAAAACTCAAACCCTCCCTTTGGATGGGTCATAATCCTCATTTTTCAAACATTTATCCTTCCCAGATCCTACAAGTTTTACATATTGTAAGGATTGTCCCTTAATTCCCCAACGAATCACTTAGGGCTTAGCATTGCTAAGCCAAGCCAATCAAACTCAACTATAGATGTCAACATGGTTGGAGCTGCAGTCAACAAGAAAACTAAACAGTCACTAGTCAAGATGGACTGGCGCAACACTACAGCTTCCAATAAAACCCTCCAAGTTAACCAAAATGATCCCAATGACCAACAAGAAGACCAAGAAATGTTCAACAAATGTAGAGAAATTGAATTCAACCAATGGTAATCCAAGCCTTGTGTGAATATCTCAAGCACCGTGTTGAACATCAAGTTGAAACCCTTAAGCAAAGCATATTTATGAGAAACATGAACCCTACAAATGTATAGCATCCTATAACAATATCCTATATCCAAGCTTATAACTTACGTCCTTTGTCGATCCCATTGCTTCTACAATTCCAATCCATGCAACCATTTCCATAAGAGCACTTGTGATTATGGCAGAAAGTATTGCAGCTATTTTGGTCTTGGCCCAAAGAATCACCGTGGGGGCAAAAGGAGAAGTGTCAATGGGCCACATTCCTACAAATACCACTCCTATATCAACTGCACCTCTATACATGTCCATAGAAATGAAAAATTATAACTCTCAAAACAACAACATTCACAAGTAAAACCAACATCAAATGGCTGAAAAGTAAAACCAAGTGGCCCAAACACAAGAATAGATCCTAGGAATGCACAACAAAACCCAACAAATATATTGGAAACCTTCTAATCAACATTGTCTTCCATTCCTACCTTTGCTTTGCCCCTCTTACAGATGGGAACTTAAGGCCCATACGTCCATAAACAATTCAGAAAAAGGTCCTTCAATCATTCCAAAATGAGCCGATTTGGTCAGGGAAAGATCTCAGGTCATTCACCTGGCAGTTTTGGACAGAATATGAAAATCTAATTCTTCAGTATTCTTTACATTTTTATAGATTGCATTTTTTAGGCCCTCCAAAGTGCACTTTGACAATGCAACAACTAGACCTTGCCTGTGCCATGGACCAACCTACATTTTTTAGCTTCTACTGAAGCTTTCCAATGCATATATGAACTTTGAATTTCCAGTTTTGGGCTAGCAGTCATAACCCCAACAATTAAAAGAGACAAAATTAAGTAACTCCAACAGACATTTTCAGTTTTCCAATAAATTTGTCTTTGTCCAATTGTCCATTTCAACTTCCAATAGACACAAGTCAATACTGTGTATGGTAACTCCTTGTTCTTACTAAGATAATCTACTTTGTAGAGTATGTCTCTTGTATAGAGTTTGCCCCCACTTTGTATAAGTTCTCAATTGAAATAAGAATCTACTTTGTTTAGCTATCCAATGCTTTGTTTTGTTTGAGTTTTGTTAAATTGTTGCTTATAATACATCAAGTTCCTTAGCTAGTGTATTGTCCCCTAAATCACCAACTTAATTCAAATCAGTGGTATACGACCCTAATTGCCCCTGCATGTAACATGGAATGCAGTCAAGATATCAAAAACTTGGGTTGAAGATAAGTTATCTATCGGACTATCTTCCTACTATAAACAAAAAATCAAAGCTGGGTACAAAGAATGAGGTGCTAACTCCTCAAATCCTTTCCAAATGTTGATTGAGGCAGCTCTAGAAAGACAAAGATCATAGACAATCAACCGAATTGTGCAAATGCTCTGAAATGCCTCAAATGGATTACAAGCCCCATAAAATGATTACTTTAACAATTAAACTCCCTTCAAAGTCAAGTAAACTTTAGCATCCCTGCCTTTGAGGGGAAAATTCATGTAGATGTTGTTGATGATTGGATTACCAAATTTAAAAAGTATTTATTTGTAAACAATTCCTCAAATTTGAAGAAAATTACACTTGCTCTCCTAAACGTCAATCCCCATGTTCAACAACATTGGGAGGCTAACCTGCTAGCCAAGGAGGAATAGCAGGAGCTCTATTTTGATAAGTGATGAAGATGAATTGTAATGTCCCCAAAATTTTGATAAAGTCATTTAATTAATTTAAGTTGTCCAAAAATTAATATTATTTCAAAAGGATGACTTTAATTAATTATTTGAATTAAAATAAACTAGAAATAATAAAATATTAAAAAGGTCACTTTATTAAATAAAGTTCCTTCTAGAAGTTGGGGTTAGTTGCAAGTTGGCTTCTTCTGGAAGATTCATTGGAGCCTTTAAAAGGAGTGGAGTGCAAGGCATATAGGCATCCATTTGTTGAGTTGATATTTCGTATGCTTTATGCAAAGGCTTGAATCTTTGATTCAGCAAAAACCTTCAATAGATTGGAAAAGGCCTGGACGAAAATCTAGCTCTTTTCGGGAGTGGATTCGCAACGGAGTTCACATTGGACAATAAAGGAAATTTTGTGAGTCTTCTTTGAAGACAAAATTTCAAAGCTTCATCTATAATATCTGCAATTTATATCAGGTGATAATTGTAAAATCCACATCTCGGGCATAGCAATTTTTTTTTATATACCTTTAATACACAATAACTACCAACTTAACCGACCAAGCATCTTCATCTAAATTTGAAGTGCTAATTACAAGAGTTCTTTCCTATTCCTACACCCTAAGCCTCAAGCGTTCGTGTTGACCCTGCCTACGTATCCCCTCGTGGGAATTCAGAGGCTTCGTAATTCACCCCACAATGACAGAGGGAGTTCAATCTCTCCTTTTGTATGAGATCTATTATCTCACCTTAACCCATAACTATTAATTTAGTACATGTAAGCTATCAATATAGTCAATTATAATATAATGATAATAATCTTGCCATCAAATGTTGGGTCCACACTAGACATTACCAAATGTTAATGTACAAACAGTCACAATATTCACAAGAGGTCATTCATACCATAATCTCAAAGATTATACACAATGGCCGTCATGAGCATACCCCCATATACACAAGTTGATTAGCTCATACACAGTATGAGTACAACGATGACTGGATCATACACAAATCACAAGTGCAACAGTGACTGGATCATACACAAATTAGAAGTACAACGAGATTAACTAATATGTACATCACATGTACAACAATTATTATCTCATTCACATATCACAATTACATTAGTGACTGACTCTAGCATATATTACAAATACTCTATAACAAGCTCCATCATACATTACGTAAACATAGTGACGAGCTCCACCATACATCACATAACATAATAACAATGGTTGGCTAACACATCACAATAGCTAACACATGTCCATGATGCATCCCAGATAAAAAGAATATCAATGCATTGCGCCCTACACCGCGGGTCCTATGCTTTCCACCGGTCTTCTACACCATTGAACAAATGGGAAGAGGATTCGATGCATCCCATACTTCACCACGGGTCCGTCCTCAACCCCACAAGGCTAGGTATATAGTCTGACAACTGGGAAGGGGATTCAGTGCATCCATACTACATTGCAGGTCCATTGACCATCCCAAGGGTTTCCCCAAGTAGTAAACCTACCAAACCCGGTGGATTCTGACTTCAATCGCCTATTGGCCACCGACGACAAGTCTATCCACCCAAGAAGAAGTAGCTCCTGACATATACCACCTTGTGACCTTAGTGGTATTTTCAGCTATCTTCTTCACAATCCCGAGTAACACATGGCATCAGTCACTTCTGTGCTAACTAGTGTCAGCCAGTAAACCCTCTCAATACGTGGTTAGCCTCGAATTACTATTACCCACACAGATGGGTCCCTACCTGTGCAACCGCTACGGCCGTATCATAAACAAGGTAGCCTGCTACCTTCACCTCTATGAGCTAAGTGAATGTTGACTAATCCCTAACAGTAGCCTAGACATCAGTCATTGGCACAGTCTAATGACTGCCTGTCATTGCTCAAATATCCCAAAGGTTCACTCTTGGGCGGGTCATACATAACATGAAACACAATCATAGTCAACATATATATGGGCCTATACATAGAGACCTCTAGATATGGAGTCAAATTACACAACACCTAAAGTCACATGGAACCAACACGAGATGGACTTTACCAAACTTATACATATATTCAATTACCAACTATACAATAATCAATCTCTTACTTCACTCTTTTTACTATATAGAAGCATATTACGTATTAAATATAAATTATTAAATTTCCTTAACTTGATCATACCCATTCGGTACCCATTTTGGCCTCAAATTGAAGCTTACAGAGGAGGAAAGATTAAACCATGTAGGAACAACCCCAACCCCAGAGTTATCCCCCCTAAACTCTCCCCCTACGGACTTGAGGTCATAGAGGCATCCTTCGCCCAAGAACCGCCTACGTTCCCACTTCCAAACGGGTCAAAGTCTCACGTAGTTCTCCTTACAAAGTCTCTCAAGGATACCTATGCACAGGTTTCCCCCTAATTAAGGTTTCATTAACTTTTGTCTTATTCCAACAAGGTTCCTTTAAATGATTCTCAAAAGTTAATAGTGAATAAGGACAAGCAAAGAATTTCCAATACAATTCCCAATTCATCCATCTTGAATTATAACACTTCCATCTAAGGGAAACAATATCTCAATTTAGACCTCAATGCCTTTATTATTCATGATCCGACAAAAGAATCTCTTACAATTACCTATCAAGGATATCATTCAACCTTTGGTACCTTGATGATAATCTAAACTATAGGGTTTGTTTAGGATTAGAACAGGATAACTGACAACATGATTTAGTAGTCTTATATATCACAAGTGTTGTTTTTTGATACCTTGAATCTCTTCATTAAACTAATAACAAACCTCTTAAACATTCACATATGAGAATAGCCCAATAGAATAATTATACCCATAAATTTTCCTAGTACTAAGGGGAGAAATACTCAAATTCTAATCACAATATGATATTGTGTTGATATGGTCACTCATCATGATTGTTTTAATTAAGATGTCTTATCTCTATAAGGCCATACATTCATTATTAAAACTTTGAAAGACATAACATCATGGTTATAACTTTGCTCTAAGCCGAGTCAACACACAAGTCAACTCTAGATGGTTAACAACGCTATATCCCTTGGTTCAACATCCGAAGATATACTTCCAATAATAACATATTCTCAATCTCTTTGCCTTTTCGAGAAACCCCATACTTCTAAATTAGTCATATTCACAAAATATAATATTCACTCTTGCAACATATAACTAACCTTATCGGTAAGCAATAAGATACCAAAAGATGATATATAGTAGGATTACACGTAGTTTGTCTCTTAACACAATCTTAACGACATCGTCAAATTAAATGACAATAACTCAATCTTAACGACACCGTCAAATTAAATGATAATTATCTTTTGATTGATAGGTACCAATACCCTTACCTAATACCACCTCATTACCTTTCTCTAAACTCATGTTCTAGCTCCCATATGGGGTTCTTATACTTGAAAAGTCAATGGACATCATGCAATCATATAAATGTCCTACCCTTGAATCTTAAAGTGGATTACCAACAAAATCAATTTGCAGCATTAAGAATTTTCTCAATGTATTGTGGTTCTAATGCCATTAAATGAAGCCTTATCATTTAATTATTATGCAACCATAAATTAAAGCTCATATCATATCTCCAATTTACCTTAAGAGATAGATACATGTTTATATTCAAATTTCTTTTGTCAACTTCCGCTTATTTCCCCTTTAATATGGTCATGTTGCTCTCAATGGAGGTTTACAATTCATATTACAATGTCCCTTAAAACCAACATTAGTGATATTTCAAATTAAGAGAGCCTAATCGATCATTAAGAAATACTGATGCAACTCCCTACAATTAAGTTCATATCCATCCATACTTATACATGAGGAAGATTCTTAATATCCTTTTTATCCCATCATTCAAAGTAGCATGAACTTGATCCAACCCCTTAAGCAATAAAAGCTACCCATATACATAAATGCAAAGTAAAGATATGCACAAAGCAACTCGATTGTCTAACAAAATCTCTTAAAGGAGATAAGGCATGTCTTGGCACATAAACTATTGACAAAAAACCTCAATAAATGTGAAACATTATTACCCCCCCACATTTCTCACAAAGACCATGTTGGCGTTTAAATTAGCACCTCTGGAGTGCTGATTGTAAACGTTCAGCTATTTCAAATGTTTTTGCAACACTTCTTCGTTATTTAAAGAGGAGAAGTCCCTCTCTGCTGGGAGCAATGCGTAGGGAAGGGAAATGTTAACTAAGTTCCTATCTTTTTTTATGCTTCAGCGGCAGGACACAAGGGTGCATAAACACAATGCGCCGTAGCTAAGCTTTTCTCTGGTTTCTGCAGATCTTAACTACGACTAACTAGCTTCTATCTATCCAATACCTTCAAGATGAACAGAGCATGAGGGTAAAGGAGCGGGAATGGGATGGTTGGATCACTTGAATTCACCGTCTCCAGAGGATATGACCGAGGCTCTGAACTCTCGGGTATACACCGGGATAAGGTTGGTACAAGTAAACACTCTACACGGTAAACTAGATCTGAGATCTGCCAAGGAGGAGGGACTCCTATCCGAGGTATGAGCTTTAAGAAATAGTTCACTAGAAACAACAGAAATCACGATGCCTTGGCCAACGAGCTTGCTAAGGAGGAGGGACTCCTATCCGAAGTATAGCTGGGAAGTCAATACATTAAACAACATCAAACGATAACTGTCAATAACAAGTATCCAAGGAGGAGGGACTCCTATCCGAGGAGGGAAATGAGACAACAAGCTATTAAACACAAGACGTAGACATAACTCAAACAAGATGATCAAAATGCAAGCGCCTTCTGATATTCCTCTTCAATGTTTCATCAACGAATTACAAAAGTTGGGAGAGCAAAGGCACGAAATCATGCACAATTACAATCAACCAACGAACTCTCATCCAAGAGTGAACAAATATTCGCTTTCAAAGCTTGTTGGCAACAATGGCGCAGCAATTTTGCTTAGCAAGTAAAGGTTAAACAAATAATGAGCCCAAGGCTCTTATTTATAGAACTCAAAGGAGTGGGCAACCCCAAAATCTCCTTGAGTTAACAATGAGTTCTTGCCAATCAATTAGCAAGATTTATTCCTAAATAGGGGGAACAAGCAGTTAACTGGAAAGCTACTTCAGTTAACTGAAAGTCAACAAAGAGTCAACTGGAAACTACTTCAGTTGACTGAAAGCAAACTAAAGGTGAACTTAAATGTAAAGTCTCCCTCCAAAATAGACATCCACATTTAGTTGAGATCTAAGATCCACGAATCATGGAAGCCAATTAGACATCCTTAATCAGTGGGATCTGACAATGCATGATTTAAGGAAAGTGGAGTTAAACTTGAAAGAAGATCAAGTTAACTCCAACTACATTTAATAGCATCTTGAGTTGACTTGGAAAGAAGTATCAAGTCAACTCAAGTCTCATGAATGCCACTTGGAGGGTGTATGGCGTCCTTTTCTGGTGCATTTATAGCTCGCCATTAATCAACAGTGTCTCTATCCATTGGTTGACTTCATCAGCTTCTGGGGAGTTAATGCTCCGTAGAATGATGACGTGGCATCGAAGCATGATCTCACCCGTTGTGAGCTGATTTCCGAAGTCAATGCATTGAGATGCTGCCTCTTCTAACTTGGTTGATAAAGCTGCTACCTTAGCCAGCTTGCAACCCTCTGGATCATCAAGAAAGGTACTGTGGATAACATCTCTGAACTGGTTCTGTACAGTCACCAACTCGACGTATTCTCCTCCTTCACGCTGATATTCCATGCAAGGGAAAGATATTACCAACATTCTTGCGAAGTTGATAATAGTGGCAACTACCTGTCTGTAATCAATCAACTCTACTGAATGAGCGTCATAGGCTTTCACCTTGTACGCCAATTGTTCCTTCCAAGCAAAGAGATGTTGCTTGTTTTCCTCTGAGTATACTGATTGATATGCCAATTGCAAATCTACAATTGTGCTTTCGTCTTCTAGCCTCCTTTCTGCAATCCTTTGTTCTCGGGATCACCGGATTCCACATCGAAGCTCATGCCTCATCCCGTAACCGGTATAGGCTTGCCACGATCTTCCCTCTTCTTTGAGAACAAACTCTTCCACCTGATTTCTCAACTGTTTGCCGAATGTTAACAATTGCCCATGATTTTGTTCGGTGGGGAGATCTAGTAGTCCTGCTGGTAGGGCTGAGACGTTTGGTGTGCCATGTATCAAGCTGGTTATGTAAGACCTCAGTTTCTGATTTTCAGCCTTTAAGGCTGCCTTTCCTTTACCATCCTTTGCCATCCTTTCTTGCACGCTCACCGAAGCTATTCCGAGAAGGTCGGCCTCCACCTGTCTTGTAGTCTTCCCGAGGTTAAGTTGAGACAAAGTGTAGTCCCCTACTTGAACCTCGTGTATGCTTTTCTCTACTGGTGGAGCGGCAGTCTCTATGATGATCTCACACTCTGCATTCCTTTCTATGTGAACTTGATTCTTCAACCTTTTCGCCGGCGTGTCTTGTGGGACGTGGTCGAATTCGGTAAAGTCAAGTTCATAGGAGGGTTTCTCCCTCTTCCTTCCTAGGAAGCTTTCGAGCCAAATAGAATCTCGGCGAACTTCACTAGGAGGGACATGAGGCCCTTGAACGCTAGATGTGTGAGACTGTGCTGGAGCAATGTCTCTCGGTGGCGAATCCAAGTCGATGAGGACTTGTGTATGTTGTGACACTGGTGATGTAGGTGGCTCTGTTTCCATAACAAAGTAACCGCTTCGGGCTATTTTTCGCTTCTAATCGACGGTTCGCCCCATTGGCTCAAATTTAATCGGGTTCTTCAACAACTACTGGCAATTCTTCCGGATAACTCCCCGGCCAATCGTGATAGCGCCTCTACTCTTTGTCTCCAAGTAGCAGCATCTATGATTAAGTAAGTCAGATCTATGTGTGGCTTCCAACGGGTGTGTCCTCCTCGTTCTAGGTTTGGACATCCCTCATCCCCGGGGAGGATTGCACCATTGCTTCTGTCTAGGTTTCCTTCTTGAAGTGGAAGGTGGTGTAGACTGAACCTGTGGCGGCTCCATTCTGTGAGGTATCACCTTCCTAGACATCTTGCTGTCGAGATAGAGTTGGCTATTTCTAACCACTCTACTCGTTCTTTCTTCTATAGATGTGTCTTCCTTGGCATACCAATCCACTCTCAGGAGCGGTTGGGAGTCAACTGAATCTGCGAAGAATGCGGGGAGAATGACTTCCCCTTCATCATCTGACAGGCCCTCAATGTCTGCTGACATGAAATCAGCAATCTGTGGGAGTCTGAATCTGCTGTAGTTCCTTCTCCGCACTTCATACTCGTCTTTACAATTCACCCAATAATCTTCCTTAGAAGACTTATGTGACGAGTGTTGCTCAAGGTGTGCTGCATAGAATCCCCTGGGATCATAGGATCTCCTATCAATGAGATATTTGAGGTTAAACCTCGCTGTTTCTTGACCCATCATCTTTGCATCAGCGGCGAATCCACATCTGTATAGTCCCATTTCAACTGAAAAGTTGACAGCTGTCTTCCTCTTCAAGCGTAAATAGATATGAACCTCAGACAATTGTCTCAGAAACTCCATGAAGACTACCCTATCTGAAGGGTATCTCGGTAGCATGGCGGGGTGGCCAATGTAGCCATACACGCGTATGTAGGAGAATGTAGGAAATTGGATGAACCAATCTGCCCAATCCGCCATTGCTTCTCTGGCTGTTTGTGATATACGCACGTGCATCTCATGGTTAAGCTCACGAACTATGTGCATGGTGAAGTGATCACTTGTCTTCTTGAAGTGTCTTTCTGCTTGAGTAAACTCAAGACGTGTGAAATACTCGTGAACCTTCTGCACACCTAAGGTTCCCACATTGTTCAATAACCTGAAATCGCCTTGGAAGGCTATTAGGTATACTAGGTAAGAGCACATGTGGAACCTATGAGCTTCCAGATACCCAGTGATTTGTCGGTGGAGTGTGTCACTGATCAAAGTGGCCCAGTCATAGTATTCCCTCCTGCCAATGATTTTAGCGATGACATAGTACATCCATGGCTGGAATTGACGACCATCTTCTTCTCCAGTGACTCTATTGAGTAGAGTGATTAACACTGCGTACTCATCTTTGCATTCTCCTCGTCCCAACGGCTTAGGCAAGTTTGCCTTAGTCACTTTTAGCCATTTTTCGGCCATAATCCTTTGACATTTGTCCTTAGCTGTATCAAATGCTTTCTCACATTCCGTCAATGATATGACTTTGCTGTTAGGATGTGAGGGAATATCAAAACATCTTTCGATATCCTGAGGCTTTAAACTGCAAACAATTCTTCCATCTGCTGCTCTGATTTCTCTGGTGGTAGGGTTGTAATGCTTGATACAAGCGATTACGAGCTCTACGCTTTGTAGTGTGATGGGAATTGATGCAGCTTGCAGCAATCCGGATTCTTCGATATTCTGCAAGGTTATTTGGTTCATGCCTTCTAGCTGCTCCAAATCGACCACTGGATTTACTTGGTGCAAATTTGTGTCAACTGTTTTCAGGTAATCATGGAGTAAGACCGTCTTGGTCTCGTATTGCACCTGGGAGTACTGCATCCTGAAAAACTTGAAGATTGACTGTAAGCTTGACCTAGTTCAGATGATTTTCGGAAACCCTTAAAAATAGCGCCCTGCCGAGAAGTATTTTTCGGAAAAAATCTGGCACATGGGTTTTGTTCGTGCTTCAATGCTGAACAAACCCAGTTCCTCAGAATTTGGATTCTGAAACTTTTTCGGAAAAACCCCCAAAAATAGGGGCAGCAAGTTTGCTGATTTTGCAAAATTTGTTGAGATGGGTTTCTCTGGAAAATGATGCTGAATCTACCCAGTTGATCTGATCTGATGTAGCCTGTTGCTTTTTCTGTCAGATGCAAGAAAACCTAAGACAAGAAGAGAGGAAAAAGACAGAAGATGGATTGGAAGTTTTATCTGATCTTCTTGAAAAAATCTGTCTCTGGTCCAATCCTCAAAAATAGCAACCCTTTCCTGCTTCAGATCTGCAATAAAAATGAAGAACGGACGAAAACCTCTTTCAGATCTTCAATGGCGTCCTTTGAGAGCTTTGTGGCTGTTTTTTGTCTTTCAACCTGCAATGAAATAATGAAATGGACGCCTTCACCTTGAATATATATGTTTGGGCTTCAGATCCACAAATTTGGGGACCTAACACAAGCTCAAAAGGTGATTTGAGTTTGATCTGAAGTTAAAAAGGTGATTTCCACCAATCGTGGAGCGTTTTAGCCAACTTTAACTCAAAAAGCTTTTGACTTTAGTCAACAAATGACCTTTGACTTCTTTTGGGCGTCCCTTTTCATCTTTTGCAAGTTTTTAAGTATTTTTCTTCCTGAAAACCCTCTGTTTGATCCTGAATCTGGCGTTGTCTGTTGATCTTGAGACGTCACGGACACATTCACTGCGGAGCTGGATCCGAACTGGAGAGAAGTGCCTGGTAGACTGCATGATAAATAACTGAGTTTAGGGCTCCAAAAGAATGGGCGCCTTTCCCAAGAAAGGGCGCTTTTGCCAATGCCTTAGTGATTTTTTAGCCTTCGTTCTTCAGCTTTCTGAAACGACCTCTCATGCCTTGATCTGGATTTCTCGTTGATCGGAGAGTCAGATGTTTTCACTAGATGTTTCATCAGGTACCCAACTCCGTTCTGCTAAGAATGACTGTCTTCGGGAAATCTGGATCTCAAATTAGGGTTTCTTTATCCAAGGGCCCCCCTCCTTGAAAAGGGCGCTTTTGCCTTTTAGCTGGATTATTTTCATCTGACAAGTTGCCTACTTTGATTCAGATTATCCGTTGACTGCTCTGTCAAGTATTGATGCTTGCAGTTGCGTTTCCGAGATCTGTTTGAGCTGAGAAGGTTATCTAAGGAAGCCTTTTGTCATTGGTCAGCATCTGGGAGTCCAAAAGAAAGGGCGCCTTTCTTTAAGAAAGGCTCTTTTTCTTGCAACTTTGTCGTTTACCTGTGATTTCCTGATAATCCCTCAACTGACTATTTTTGCTTCGTCAGCAGCTGCTAATGATCCATTCATCAGATGATCTGGATGTTTGTTTCACTGTTGAGCCAGCAACCAAACGTTGAGAATGACTGCTTCGGATGATCTTACTGACTTTGTTTGACCTTCAAAGACCATGGGCGCCCCTACTTGAAGAAGGCGCCTTTTCCATATGTGAGCAATCTCCCCTTCATAACATCTCCAGAGTTAGTCAAATTTTGACCTTTTTCGTTTTCAGGAATCTCCCTCATCGAACAGCATCTTTTTCGACCTTTTCCGCCATGGTTGTGTCGTTGAAGCTTTTGAAGCTTAGCTTTCAGCACCTGGTACTGGCCAATCTGCCATTAATGGCTGTGGAGCTCCTAACTTCATTCCTGAAAAATAGAAATAGACCCACCAGAGTAAAACTTATCTTTTGATGATTCTGACTTGACCAATGTGATCGTGAGGCCTTTTAAGCCTATCAAAATCATTTTCGGTCATTTCTGGGAAGGTCCTATTTTCGGGGGATTTCCCTGAAAATAGGGGAAAAAACCCTAATTTTCAAAATTTCAGAATTTTGCACGTGTGTTCCTTGACAGAAACCCACCAAGATTCTATGATTGGTTTGACCTAAAACTGACTCAATATGGCATTTTGACAAGATTTAGCTCAATTTACACAGAACGCCAAAAAAATTTATTTGGGGTATAACAGACCAAATCAACTACATCAAATTTATTTCAGCTGAGTCGATATTGCAAAAATAAATGCTAATTCAAGAGAGTAATAGTGAAGAAGTGTACTCATCTCTAATGGATGATATTGATGTACTTTTGAAGTAGTCATTGAAATTGACCCTCATTGTCTGGTATGACACTACTCCTTTAGCTCCCACTTTATGGTACCTCTGCATCTAAAGTTCCTCTATCCTTTATGCTTTGGCGAATATCCCTACCCTTTGCTCTCCACCAAATGTCTTCTTTTGTACTCTACGTATTCTTCCGCAAACTAATTCTCTTCTCCTTATTGCTTGATCTATTATTACAAAGCTCCCCCTTTCTATCATGGCGTTGGTTGTCATACCCATTCTCCTATCTCTCTCTGCATGCCATTCTCTGCACTCTCCTCCCACTATCCTTGGCAAAAAAATTCAACCTCATTTATCCTCTACGTTCTCTCTTTTCCTCCTGTCTTCAACATCGACCTCTCCTCTCTTTACTTCTCACTGCCTGTTCTCTCTTTCTCTTCCATCGCCTTCCTTCTCCTCGCATTTCTCTACTCTTCTCTTTTGCACACGATTTTGTTGTTTCTCCATCTATTTTCCCTTCACATCTTACACTCTGTGTACCCTCTCCATCTCTATCTCGCCTCCTCTCTACATTTTTTGACCAAATTTGTGTGTGTCTCTTGCATTTCCTTCCCTTTATTCTTAGGTTGGAAGCCCTTAAGCTTTCATAAATCTCCCACTTCAGCACAGGTAGAGAAGAAACTAGCCATGGTTGGAGACTCTCCTTAATCCTCACTTTCTCCGGGCCTTTTCTTTCAATTCTTTTTCCTTATGCCTTCCTCTCTTTTCCTTCTAAAACCCGACCTCTTGAGCAGGTAAGCGATTTTTGTGATGGTTTAAAGTCTACCCTTCGTGCCTTTAACACATACTATCCCAATAAGACATACACCCTTAGTTTTTTTTTCATAGTTTATGTTCCATCAATTCTTGTTTCTACCATATGAAGTATCTTAATACCTTAAAATATGCAATGAAAATTTCCACATAACAAGGGGTAAGAATCAAATCCAGCAAGTGGGTAAGGAGAAACAGTTATCATTGACATCAAATGACATAACCTTTCACTACGCACTCTAATTTTCCTTTACAATTCATATATTCAACTTCCATTTTTGACACATTTATGTTTTCTTCATTACGACTAGCCACACATCTCATAAGCTTAAAAGTCCATCTAAAAAGTTCCAAGGGAGCTACTCTCATAACATGAGACCAACTTAGTTATGGTCGATTACTAGTGCAAGACAAGATACCTTATCCAAAGTCAAGTGAGCTTGATAGGTCCAGTGTTTGAACCTGGTTACTCTGATACCAATGTGAAATCCCCATCTCATCAAATAAAGTCAAGTATCATAAACAATTAGGTCTTCCTCATGGATGGAACCTAACATGCATCAATAGGGCCATATAAATAGTTCCACAAACCCGAACGGACATACATCCATAGCTAAGAACTTCCTTTAAACATGATTAACTGACAAGACTCATTATCTCCTACCAAAACTCAATGAACCACAAAGATAGAAAACGTGATTGATAATCCATTCATAGTTTATACTTCATTTATCAATATGAAATGAACAATGGTAACATACAATACCATTTAACAAGTATATACTCGTGAATGCAAAGGAAGTCTTACAATATTGGTCAACTCACTTAGCCTGAACTAATAATATGATCCTACAACCAAGATATTATAACTAAAGGGAATATTATAGTACAAGATAACTACAACCCAAATACGTTCACCCTGCAACCTTTATGCAAGCCTTGATATGGCTCCCCAATATGCTCTAGATTATAAGGAAAGGAAATTAATTTATTCAATTGACCAAAATAATTATCCATGTTTAAGTATTGCACTACTCCTAGGGTCTTGATAATCGTAGCATGTTATTATCAATCTCTACATATATTCCAATATAAGGAACATTTAATTGCATATCCTATAATATCAGTGTTATAGCCACATATGCTTGCAAAACTTTTAAGGAGCAATGACCTATTCACTTATGTTGCTTAAGGTAATAAAATATATGCTTGACATATACATTAATTTGCATTTGTCATTCACTGTACTATGATATTATGAACTCTTCCTATAATACCCCAATAAGGTATTGCACTCCACCATATTTTGCCACTACTATTCTCAATTCCTCACATTAATAATATTACATAAAAAATATAATCATGGTGTCATAATAAGTGTCTACTATACCATGCACGATAGTATGATTTCTCGATAGTTATGCCAATTAAGAAAACTATTATCATGTTTCCACAAAGAGTTGCAGTATCAAAATAATTTTTATTTCACATAAACTTTCATATTCCTCATACGAATAAAATACACATATCAATTCTATATTACCTTACAACATAAAGAGATATCCTCATTAATCATACCTACCTTCTAGTAGAAAGAAAAGAACATTCTAAAATATCTAAGCACATACCTCATAAGGCATTACACAATACAGTTAAAAAGTAACAATAATAGAATTGTCAAAAAAATTCCTAATTAGTGTCATATTAAATCGTATGAGCTTCCTACTATGACCCTCTCAAACCCATTTTCAGCTATAGAAGTGAATACTCAGAATTACTTACTATTAGAAAGGGGAAATGTGGAGAAGTGTACTTATCTTTAGGAATTGGGTTGAGGGTGTTTCTAATGTAGACGTTGAAGTCTTCGTCTTGTTATCAAGCTGATTCATTAGCCCATGATCAAGGCAAGAGACTTGTATATCTCGGCCATTCTATCTCAACGATGCACCCAGGCTTAGAGAGATATGCCAACCATAGGTTTTGCTAGCTACCAACAGTAATTCAGTTTATTTGATAATCTCTTTCCAAAAATTCTCATTTCAACACAGGCAGGGAGAATGGCATCGATGGTTATGGAATCTAGAATTACATATGTTAATTGCATTTTCTTCAAGTTTCTAAAGCCTTTTCAACAAATCCAGATCGTCCATACCCTGCAGCCTATGCATTCCATGAGACCACGTTTCTTTGAGGCATTTTGTCCACCTTTGTGCCCCCCACTCTCCCTCTCCATGCATCCCTTTGCCTAGCGGATGTCTTCAGACCTGATGGGTGTCTATTCTTAAGGCTTGAGGACAATCCAAAAGCTCTCATTATGGCGTAGGCTGGAGGAATACTAGCAACTATCAGGGGATTTGGCTTTACAATCTCCAAATGCATTTTCTTCCAAGTTTTGTGTTATTTCTCACACTATCCTCTCTGCCTTCCTTTTCCCACACCAATTTTTGCATTATTTTTCCTTCCCACTAGGCTTGAATCCCTCTCCACTGCAATGCCACTCCTTGTTCACTTTTTTTTCCCCTCTAGATGGAGCATGAATCTACATATTATGAGCATGAATTTGCATATTATGGGGTCGTGGGGTTTAAAGGCTAACCAATGCCATTTCTTCCCACACGACCTGCCATTTTGGACAATCACGAGATTGGAAGGCCATATTGCTTTAGTAGCATGATAATAACTATCTACTCCCCAACGCCTACATGCCCATACCTATGATTTAATGTGTTGATGGGTGGCCCTTGCGTGCTCCCTTCCACTTCTCCTGCCATTTCTAATTTAATACACTTGAACCTACTTTTTACTAGAGTCGTGGGAAGGGGGTTGATGATTGTACTGAGTACTCTTATCCATGGTCTACAGGTTTGTTTCTTCTAGAAAAGTAGGGACGCCACGCCTCTTAATGACGTGGACGACTCCCTTACTTTCCTACACCATGCTCCTCCAATGCAATTTGTCTCCTTGGTCTTCTCTCTATCCTTTTGATGGGGATGTGACAATAATTTGGATATCAGATTGAGCTATATCAAGTCTGTGAATTTGTGAATTGGTCTAGAATTCGATCTATACTCTATAATGGCAATTTTGTCTATTCTGAAAATTAAATATCGTTATTAGCTTGGGAAGCTGAATATTTAAGTGTTGCAATTCTGGAATTATATTCATGAATATTTGAGATTAATATTAAAGAATCAATCTTTCTAAGAGCCGAGCCAACTTGTAAATCATGGGATTACTAAATCTGAATAATACAAAGTCAACTTTATTGGAGAAGGGTCAATAATACTTTAGGGGCGATAATATTATGAGAATTGCATCTTATTGGCTTTTTCTTCTGAGCAACGCCAGATGCAAAGAATCTCCATATAAAGACAGGCACCGCCAGATCATCAAATAGAAAACAAACTAAAAGCAGAAATCGTGGAAATTCCTTACCGCCAAATGTGAAGGAATCCTTATTGTTGGTAAAAGCCAATGATTCTCATGGGATGGTAAAAATCAAATCACAAGAGTTTGCAAACCAATAATTTTTGAAGAAGCCAACATATTAAGTAGAAACACGATTTCATGCCATTGTCGCCAGAGACAAGCCATGTTGATTTGGGAATGAGGTGGAAATAGTAGCAGGTCATCGCAGAATAAAGAGGACACCAGAAAAGACCAAAGAATTCACTCGGAAAATAGGACAAATTGGTAATGTGTTCGATGATGTTTTTCTCATAGCCGATTGTTAAGTCTGCCGCCAAGTTTACATGAAGCGATATTAGGGGCTTGACAATTTGGATTCGAAGATATTTGAAGACTGCCTCCAATATAAGGGGAGTATTTGGAAGACATGAATATTATTGAGCTTAATGGATACGGTATATATATAGAATAAAGGTGGATTTAATTGCCAATCGAATTATTCAGTCAATTGGATCATTGCTATTCATACAAGCATCCCGTTTTGTTTCACGCTGGAGGCATCACCTGCCCTGGAGTGATCTACCCCAAATCTTATAGACCCATTTTTTTTCTGTTTGTGTAGAATGCAGTTTTGAGTTCTATTTCAAATACAGTTTAATGATTTCTTTTATTTTTGTTACTGTAAGATGTCGTGTTTGCACAAGTATTCCATAGAACAAAAAATTATACAATAAAATGCTATCAAATTTAAGTAACATGATAGTTCACGCACATTTTAAATATTCATTGATAGCAAATACATAGATGACAATCGACAATGCTCAGACCTGTACTTATAGAAGATATCGATAGAACACCAAAGATAGACAGAGTTGGGCATCCATATACTAATGTCCCTTACATTTGCACAGAGTAATCGCGCATCTACAAAGTCTCAGGACGTGACACAGTCAACACAGAGTGTCATTGAGGCAAGGTGGTGATTGTCGAGTCTTCTTGTATTTTAAATGTGATTCCCATTTTCTGAAGAATGGTCTGTCTCCTCTTAGACCCGAAAGATGATTTGTTGACACCTCAACTCAAAGGTCTTTAGAACAACACAGTTGTTCCTAATGGCCATAATTAACAAATCTCCAATGAGAGTCTCTGCCTAGAAAATATATGTATATATCGTCTTTCTCTTATAGAGCTCTCGGCCCGATAAAATCACGACTTCAACTATTTAAAAAAATCTCACAACAAGGAAAGTTCCAACACATCAGCTTGACTCTCTGTGACATCTATCCCATCACACCTCAGAAAATATACTCTTTTTTCCCTTAATGCCTCCAAAACAAGATTCTTCTACAACTTTTGGATCTGATACATCGAATGTGTCTTTCCCAGGATATTTTCTCTGTGTACGCACCTATTTCATCACAGAAATATTTAAGCTACCATTTTTGTAGATTTCTCAGGAAGGATACATGCATTCTCCCAAAACAAATCAGTGACAAAGTAGAAAACCAATCGCATATTTCTTCAAGCCCGAAAATACTCTTGAAAGCCAAGTCGAATACCCAAGTGATTTCTTTCAACCATGTAGGCACACTCAGACACCCTGGTAGTTTCTTTCAACAATGAAGGCACCTTGTCTGAGAATCCATCTCCATCGTTTCCTTTTAGGAAGTCTGCAATTACCAAATTCACACATGACTACCATCAACCCAGCCACCTTCCATATTACCTATTTTCGAATATAATTGAAGATCCCCCTTTGTAACACGTCCTAGAAATCTTTTTTTAATTCTTTTAAAAATTAAGAGTCTCTTATGACGTGCACCAAAAGGACCTCCCCTTTGAAAATAGACTTTTAACACCATATGTCCAAAAGGTATTAGAAAGTATGCTAAAGGGGGGCCATTACAGTCCTCCCTCCCCAAAATTGTTTGTCCACAAGCAATTTCAGTTCAAGGTGCTGCAATACCCACTCACTTTCCCAGGTAGCATCTTCAACCGAAAGATTCTTCCATTTCACAAGGTACTCTTTGATGATTCTTTTCCAAAGAGTACACTCTCTGGTGTCAATTATAGCTTTAGGTATCAAAATGAGTTTCCCTTCATCTAAAGGAGGCAGTTCAGTTGATGGAGCTATGTTGTGACCCAATGCCTTCTTGAGGCATGAAACGTGGAACGCATTATGGACTTTGTTGTTTGCTAGTAATTCCAGCTCATATGCCACCTCCCCTATTTTCTTTGTGACTCTAAATGGCCCATAAAATCATGGCTTCAATTTTTCTGATCCACTTTTTTTCAGAGAAGACTGCTTGTAGGGCTACAGCCTTAAGTACACCATGTCACCCACTTCAAAACACTTCTTTGAACGGTGTTGATTGGCATATAATTTTTGCTGATTTTGAGCTTGTTGCATATTCTCCTTCAATGACTTTAGTATGTCTAGACTTTCCTGTAGTAAGTCTCTAGCCTTAGGCACCCTGTTGTCGCCAAAAAGTAAATCGAGAAAATTTGGAGCTTCATACCCATAAAGTGCCATGAATGGTGACATTCTAATTGACATATGATAGGTGAAATTATAACAACACTCACCCAAATGTAACCACCTCACCCATGCCTTTTGCTGCCCCGAGATGTAATTCCTAAGATACCCTTTCACCCACTTGTTAACAATTTCTAATTGACCATCAGTCTGTGGATGGTAACTAGTACTAGGGGTGAGCTCCATTCCACTCAATCTAAAGAGTTCCTACCAAAAGAGACTCAAGAATTTACTGTCCTTGTCACTAACAATACTCTGAGGCATCCCATGTAGTCTGAAAACTTCTTTGAAGAACAGATCTGCCACCTGTACTATTGTATATGTAACTGAAATAGCATAAAAATTGGCAAATTTTGTGAGTCTATCAACAACCACATAGACACAATCCTTACCCTGCACTTTTGGAAGACATGTAATAAAATCCATAGCGATGCACTCCCATTTCTAATTAGGAATGGATAGTGGTTGCAACAACCCAGCAAGAAATGAGTGTTCATCCTTATTTTGTTGGCATATAGGACACTCCCTAATGTACTTAAGGACTTCATTTTTAAGTCCTTTCCATGAAAACCTTTGGTGAATATGCCTATATGTTTTAAAAAAACCTAGGTGACCAGCCATGGGGGCATCATGAAAAGCTCTCAAAATTTTGGCCTTAAGCTTGGAATTAGGTACCAAAAAAATTCTGCCCTTATACATTATCAGCCCATTGAAAATTGTATACCTATCATCTTGAGTAGTTCCTTCAATAATTTGTGGCCCCAGAATCCTTAAAATAATCTGCTATAATCAGCTCCTTCCAATCATCACCAATCTCTACTAATGAGCACAAATGAGGTCTCCTGGAAAACGCATCTGCAACAACATTTCTCTTCCCCTTGACATATAGAATGTCAAAATCATATGCCTATAATCTGCTCACCCATTTCTGTTATCTATCGTTGAGATCATTTTGATTCAAGAAGTATTTGAGGTTATTGTGATCTGTTTTGACTATAAACTTCCCTCCTATCAAGCAAGATCTAAATTTGGCCAAAGCATGCATGATGGCCAGCATTTCTTTATCATAGATTGAATAAATATGTTCAACCCCTCTTAACTTCCTACTTTCAAAAGCAATTGGATGTTTATTTTGCATCAGAATGGCCCCAATACCCTCTCCCAAGGCCTCACATTCCAACTCAAAAGGTTGGGAAAAATCCGGAATGGCCAAAACTGGACATGTGCTCATGATTTGCTTAAACTGATCAGAACACTATTGTGCGACATTTGACCAATTGAAGGCTCCCTTCTTTGTCAAATTTGTAAGAGGTGCTGCCTTTTGTGAGAAGCCCTTAACAAATCTCCTGTAAAAACCACATAAGCCAAAAAAACCCTTAAGTTGAGAGATATTTGTAGGTGGAGGCCAATCTACAATTGCTTTGATCTTCTCAGGATCAACCTTAACTCCATCAGCACTGATTATATGTCCTAAATAGAGAAGCTCAATCATCCCGAATTCACATTTACTCTCCTTAGCATATAATGACTCCTTCTCCAAAATGCTCAACACTTCCACTAAATGTCTCATGTGCTCATCCCAAGATTTGCTATATATTAAGATGTCATCAAAAAATATAAGCACATACTTCCTAAGTTGATTACAAAACACCTTGTTCATATAGGACTGGAAAGTAGTTGGGGCATTGATTAAGCCAAAAGGCATCACCAAAAACTAAAAATGCCCATAATGGCATCTAAATATTGTTTTCTCCACATCTTCTCTCACCCATATCTAGTGGTACCCTAACCTCAAAAAAAATTTAGAAAAATACCGAGCCCCATGCAATTCATCAATTAACTCATCTATACGAGGGATTGGATATATGTTCTTGATAGTTTTCTTGTTCAATGCCTTGTAATCAATGCACATACGCATCGCTCCATCTCTCTTCTTAGCTAGCACCACCGAAGAGGCGAAAGGACTCTTACTTGGCCTGATATGCCCCATCTCAATCAGCTGCTTAATTGCCTTTTCTATTTCATCCTTGTGGCGCTTAGGGTGTCTATAAGGTGTAGTGATTACTGCCTTTGTACCCTCCTCAAGCTCTATCACGTGCTCCATCCCTCTATCAGGTGGTAACCCTGGAGGTATGCTCCCAAAAACTGTTTTATGTTTAGCCATCAGATCCTCAACATCATGGTGATATATCCTCTTAGGCTGCCCTGTATCTGTATTTGTTGGCATAATAATACATTTTGCTGCCCATTCCACCTGATCTTGCCTAATAAGCCTCTCCATCCTCTTGAATGAGACTGTACGTGGTCCACCACTAGTCATTCCCCTAAGAAGAATCTACTTACCATCTGAATTAAATTTCATTTCCATGTTTTGCAAATTCATAGTGAACTTACCAATAGAACGCAGCCACTATGTACCAAGAACTATATCTGTATCTTCTATACTCACCACATAGAAATCATCTCTAAGCTCATACTCTCCCAAAAGAACTCTCAAATCAGATATTTTTCTGGTACATGTAAGTGTAAATCCATCTGCTACCATAACCTTGAAGCCCTCACACTCCTCTGTTTTGATTCCTCTTCTAGCAACCATTCCATCAATAAAATTGTGTGTTGCCCCTGTATCAATAAGGGTTACTATATGCTACCCACATAGCAATCCTCTAACACGAAAAGTACCAATTTTCTACAAACTAGAAAGTTGTGCTATGGTTCCTTTGTTTCCTTGCCCTTTTTCAGACTCATCAGAAGAGCTCTCACTGTCACTTCCCTTTGAACTAGCTTGTTGATCAGAATTTTTTGCACTTGATTCATCAGCTGTATAGCATTCTAATTGCTTTGATTTTCCCCTATTAGCACACTTATGTGTCTTATCCCGT
This sequence comes from Sequoia sempervirens, assembly GCA_007258455.2. Classification (NCBI taxonomy): domain Eukaryota; kingdom Viridiplantae; phylum Streptophyta; class Pinopsida; order Cupressales; family Cupressaceae; genus Sequoia; species Sequoia sempervirens. Next base: position 130,959 of record VDFB02008232.1, read on the forward strand.
TTCTCATCACAATAATAACATAATCCCTTCTTTCTATATTCATTGAGTTGCTCATCATCCAATCTAGGGGGCATGTTCTTTGACTGTTTTGAGTCCTTTTGAAAAAAAAATTGTCTTCATCTTTTTTTGCCATAAACCCCTTGGTTTGAATTTTGCTCTTTGAAGAGGATGACTCCATATCCCTTGCCTTTTTAATTGCATCATGTAATGTGGGTGGATTAAGTGTCTTTACCCAACCTCTCAACAGATCTACTAACCCATCCATAAACAACACAATCAGCCTCCTCTCTGAAATATCAGTCACAAGCACTGAGAGTCTCTGAAAATCTGCTACATAAGCGTCCACTATCCCCCATTGCCAAAGTTGAGCTAACTCCTTAAAATGGAGTTTCGGATCTTTCTTATCAAAACTGTCAATCAACCTCTCCGTGAATACCGCATAAGAATCAATCTGATCATGTCCCAATGTTACCATTCTGTGGTGCCATCACTCATGAGCACACCCATCCAAATGTAACGCAGCATATTTAATGGATTCATCTTCAAGCATTGGATTAAGCTGAAAATATGTGTCTAGTTTTTGCACCCACGCTCTAGCTGTTGTTTTCCCGGAGCCATCAAAATAAGGAATGGATACCTTACCCACTTTGTTTTGCAAATCATAATTTGAAGCTCTCCCACCCCTATGTGGTCTATGTCTCATCCTAAGATCCGCATATTCACGAAAAGACATTTCAGCTTGGAATTCTATATCTGAATTTCTCCAATCTTCTAGAATCTGATCTTGGAACTCCATTTGTGAAGGTTCCACTTCAACTGTGGGATTATTCCTTGGTCGAAAATGAGGCATCAAAGGTCTAGAGTTCACTATCCTGGTTATATTACGCTGATTGACAGCCCTATTGTTGACTAATGTAATGACCCCTCTTGGGAATGCCCTAAATTTTCTTGAAATCCTTAATTTTCAAATAGTAAATGAGTTAGCGAGTACTTTCCAATCTAATTTGAAACCTTGATTGAAGTCCTTCATTCCTAATCAATCTGGTCTTCACACTTAGAAGATATCGTTAGTGTAAATCAATCATTTAAGAAATCTATCATTTGTACTAATTTAAATTACCATAATTACTTATAATGCTTAATAGTTGTTGCAAGCATCATTATTGTATATATCTAATTCACACATCTACCCATACATACATATACATATACATATCTAGTACTATAATTAAATATCTATGAATGGTAACACTGAAATGTTACCTATATAAACTTGTTAATAAGAAACTTACCATCAGCAATTATATATTAAAGATAGTGTAATAACATTTTATACAACCCATTATTCAATTGCCTATAGATCCTATCATTACCTTTACCCATAACATAATTGCTAATTAACAATAAAAGATATTATAATCATACTATCTATAGTTACATATTTGTTACTATCATCTGTAACTATATGCTTATTACTTATTATATTTACTTATTGCATATTATCTTCATAAAGATGGAATTATATATTATCTATATTTATAACTTATTTACTATTGAAGGCAAGAATGATAAATCTGCCTATCATCTATTCTAGAATTATCATTGTAACAACAGTAATAATGTAATGTCCCCTTTTTAGTGTAAGCACTTAACCCCGAATCTTGTATTCAAAGTGTTTCTCAAACAGACATTAGAAATATTAGAGGTCAATAAATTTTGGTAATAACATCTAATAAGATCAAAGATGATACCAATAATTCATGCTTATCAAAGGATCATTCATTTCCTTCACTATGAATGATTCTTCTATAATACATTTCATAAGTATATTAGGGTAAATATCAAGATCTCTCAAGATCACATAGATGGAATCATTCTATCTATCATCATAGTAAATGATTAGAGTAATTACTACTTATAAGGCTCACTAATTACTACTATCACCATTATTGGATAGTTGGGAATCATATAATATACATATGTATATGCCTAAATATATACTCACCAATTGTTATTTGTCACTCTAATTCTCACATACTTATTCAGCCTAATATATATTCAAATATATTCATACATCCTAATGTACTTAACATATTTATCAAATATCAACTATTAGTATCTATCTTTTATTAACATAAGCTTGAAATCATAATCTAGTTCTGAGTCATGAATTAATCATTATCACATAATTGAATATGATACACAAATATATGTATAACTATCAATTACCATAAAATATATTTATTAACATATGAATTGCATATACAGAAAATATATTATATTTAACATATTTGTATTCATCATATATATTTTAAATACTATATGACAAATACCAACCTTTACTACATTCTTTAATTTATTCATTTAGTATCATTTATTTATTCTTTATTAATTTTCAACATAAATAATAATTATTTAATTTATATCAGAAATTACCTTTCTGTCTGGATGGGTCTGTAGATACCCCTTCCTCTCTTCCACCGTACTCCCTCCTCTTTCCTATGTTCCCTTTTTTCTTATATGCTTTAATCTCCCACTTTCTCCTCCTCAGGGCGCTGGTTGTCTTTGCCTAAATTCCGCTTAATCTCTCAGAATACGTGATTTCCAGAGGGTATCCTTTTCTGTTGCTCCCGTGATTTATTTCTCCTTCATTCGTTGATGTCCCTCACCGTCTTACTTCCTCTTACTTTATATCCTTTTCTCAATGAGAAAAGATGCGCTTCTTTAAGGAAAGTTGTGTTCTTTCATTTTGGAGGGACGTGACTTGCTGCTTATGATTAATCACTCAGCTTTGTATTTGATGACTATTATTTATATTGTTTTTAGGTGTTTATTTTAATATGCTTATATTTATATTTTATTCAATATTTATACTTATATTTATTTTGATATATTTATAGTATCATTATAATAAATATTTATAATTGTTAATATTTATATATTAATATTATCTTTGTAATTAAATTACTTATATATATATATATATATATATATATATATATGTATGTTTTGTTACTTATTTATTTATTTGAGACATAGTTATTATTTTAATATTTGGTTTATTTATTTTTGTCTCAATATTTCATATCGGTTTTTACAATTCCGGGGACATGACAAATAAATATACCTAAGAATCCTACCTTACCAATTCTGACTTACATTATAACTATAGTTAAATAGAACTTCCACATTTATCCCCTTTTACCTACTCTTATGGCCTTAGCAAGTCACGGTTACATATACTCTGAATGCAACCTGAATCTGTGTTTCTCTTCAGACTCGATACCTCCTTTTTTTTCCTTACCA
>VDFB02008235.1:0-31943 GCA_007258455.2 Sequoia sempervirens
TCCTTTTCTTTTCCATCATCATTATCTTTATTGCAATTGGGCATTAGGTCCTTCTATATACCTAAGTCATTATTTATAAGGTATTGATCGATATTTACCTTAACTTGATTTATGAGGTCTTGGATGATGTTTTTAATTTTCATACAGTTAGATGTCTTATACCCTTTTGTTCAATGATACTCACAATGATCTTCGTCTTTATACCATGTGGGTTTGACTTGTGGTTCGTTATAATGTCTGAAGTCTAGGAGTGTGGTTAATTTTGTTTGAATCAACTTATGCAAGACTATTTTGATTGGTACCCCCAAGGGTGTATTTATGTCTTGGTGGATAGTTATTTTTCCTTGGTGGTGGTCCATAAAAAATAGGTGTAAGGCTCCCTATGAGGGAAGTCTTGAGGCTTGTTGCATCACTTTGGAATTGAGCTTAGAGATTCTCACCATATTTTTTCCAGCTCCAAAGCCTTCACCTTGAGTTTAGAAAGATTTGCATCCATAGAAGCACATTGAGAACAAGTATGGGCCTCACCAGGCAAGTCCATAAGCCAATTTTCTAATAAAAACTAGTAAAGCAAAATTTTCCTATCAAAGTGGCCTAATAAAAGAACTTGTAATATGATGATTAGACAATGACTGACTACCTTTTATTTATATGTATCATTATGTACTTTTAATAACCTAATCCTAATAAGGTTTTCTTGGATCATAATAAATAACTTAAGGACTAATAAATGAATCAAATAAGGATTATTTGAACCATATTTTCTTATCACATATCCAAATATATTTGATGGATAGAGGGAATAGTAGGCCTCACATTTATACAAGTTTTATCCTTAATATGACTCAATTATGGATTTTTTTTAATGAAAAATTCATCTTCCCATATAGCATCTTTGATAAGTAAATTATTCATCTATGAAGGTAAGGAAAATATACACAAAAAATATATAATGAGGAGAGGTTAAAATAAAATAAAAAATCATTAATTAGAGGCTTAAAGCCAATTTATAGGCACAAAGGTACAAAAAATACAAGTATCTACTCCAAAAACTAAGGGAAGAACCCTTTACAATAAGAAAAAATATGTATTTTATGATCAATAAATGAGAGAGAGAGAGATGGTAGGGAGATAACCCTAGCTAGCATCCTACAAAACCATGACATATTTGTAAAATAAATCTAATATGTGGACATGAGAAACATTTCCAACACTCTTGCTAGTACCTGCATTAGTGAAGGTAAGGGTGAACTACAAAAGGCCCCTTACTAATTCTACTTAAATTGTGGTTTAGGCCTAATTGTTTGATAAAAGAGGACTAGAAATAAATAAAAGAAATGGGAATTGTATTTCTTCCTTTGAAATACATGAAAATGCATTAAACATAATCTCTATAGCTCCACAACTAAAGATTAGGCAATTAGGAGGGGTGTCACAACATTCATGTGGTTGTAGAGAAGGTAAGATAATGATGCCTCAAGTATTCTCCCACTTAATGATAATCAATTTTGACTTTAACCTTACTTAGTATTTGACTTTACTTAGCCACCCGTTGCCTTAGTTTTATTTTTTTGGAGCTTATGGCTCCATTAGGAACCAAAACCATTTCCCTTCCATCATGCTATCTCTTCATTGCACTTCCTTGTTGGGGCTTATGAGGGGAGTGAGAATTGTTAGATATTTTGGTGGTTCCAGGAACCTCCAAAATTATTGATACACATTCTTTCCTTTCCTTTAATATTATCCACTTACCTTAGTCACTCGCCCTAGTTAGGAGGGTACAAAGTGACAAATTTTCTTGATGATCTTTGTGGGATTTTTTTCCCTCTAAGCATAGATAACCAGTGGCCTTAAAAATCCATTGGGCATAGGAGTCACAGGGCTAGCAATAACTGTAATAGGGTTGGCCTCATCACAAAGGGTTCTTTAAGATGACACTTCTTTAAAATTATTTTTTGTTCAATTAACAAACTTCTTCCCAATTAACAAAGTATTCTAGGTTTGAAATAAATCTAGTTCAATTAACATGCCACTTACCAATTAATAAAGTGTTATTGGTTTTAAATTAAATCTAGCTCAATTAATAGGCCCACTTCCCAATTAATAGAGCATTATGGGATTTAAGTTAAAGTTGTGGGTTGAACAAAATATTGTGTTTTTTATCCTATAAAAAATTAACTCATGGATTGTAAGAGATGTTTCAAACTTATCCCTGTCCTAGTTAACTCACATATTGATTCATAATACTTTAAAAATATTCACACATGTTTTTCATTTTAGGTTAGACAGTAATGAAAGGAGATTATTGGTCATTCAAGGTTATCCCAAAGGCATTCATGGATTTCACACCCCTTATCTTCATGTAATAGAGATATGTGTATCCCAACCAATGCATCTTCCTAATTTTCTCTTGTCTCAGGCTTGTGCATAAATAATTACATTTTATTTGGTCATATGTTGGGATTCACTATGTATATAAAGTTGTGACTTAAACTACATTGTATTGTTCAACCTACACAAGTTTAGTTCATGGTTTGTAAGATGTGTTTTTGTGCAAACTAGAGATTATTTCAAAGGAATAGTTATATTTCACAATCTTTCTCTTTAGATAACAAAAGTATTTGCACCCCAACAAAATTATATTCCTCATTTTATATTGTTGTAGGGTTGTGATAGGATTTCATTGTATATATGAAGTTATAAATTGAACTACATGTTGTGTTGTTCAACCTCCACAAGTTTAGCTCATGGTTCATAATATGTGTTTTTGTGCATATATTTGATGCTATCTAAAAGGAACGGTTATATTTCACAACTTTTCTCTTTAGGTAATAGAGGTATGTTCACCCTAACAAAAGTGTATTCCTAATTTTATGTTGTTATAAGGTTGTGATAGGATTTCATTATATATATGAAGTTGTAGGTTGAACTAAATATGTTATGTTTTTCAACTTGTACAATTTTAGTTCATATTTTGTAATATGTGTTTCAAACTTATACCTCTCCTAGTCTACTCAAATATTTATTCAAAATTATTTCAATGGATTTAAACAATATGTTATTGATTTTGAGGTTGGTGGCAGCAATGTAAGGACTTAATTGGTTGTTCGAGGTTATATCTAATCTATCGATGGATTTCACAACCTTTCTCTTCAAGTAATAGATATATATGCACCCCAACCAATGTGTCTTCTCGACTTTGTGTTATTTCATGCTTATGTACAAATTATTATATTTATTTTGCATGTTAGGATTTGAATCTATATATAAAGTTTTTCATTTAACTACACATTGTGTTGTTCAACTTGCACATGTTTAGTTCATGGTTCATAAGATCCTATTTTCTACACATTTAAGGTTATCTCAAATGAATGGTTGAATTTCACAACCTTTCTCTTCACATAATAGAGGTATGTGTAACCCAACAAAAGTGTATTCTTGATTTTATGTTTTGTAGGGTTGTGGATTTCATTGTATACATGAAGTTCTAGGTTGAACTACATGTTGTGTTGTCCAAATTGCTTTATGGGTGTGCTTTAATTTAAGTTTAATTTTATTAATTAATGGATGTGCTTTAATTTAAGTTTTATTTTATTATTTTAATAGTGTGAATCCAAATATCTATAAATAGCTAATTGATTTTGTGAGATTTTCTTTAATAAAAAATAACAATTACATACATTAAAAAATAATTCTTTAAAAAATGTAAAAATAAGTAACATTTATTTATTTTAGAAAGATTTAATGAAATGATTTTATTAAGCAAAAAATGAAAAATGATATTTTTAAAAAAGTTGAGAAAATAGTTTACCTTGCTTTCCCTACAAATTCGTCCATAACAACCCAAACTTCTTAGCCAATTATGCTCAAGAAGAATAACTTTTACAAGTTTTAAAGTTTAGTATTTAACATGTTCACTTTAAAAAAATAAATTATATTTGAGGAGCATAAAATTCTAGTTTTTAATTGGTTCAAAACTAACTTATTAATAACTAAATAACAAAATATTAGAATTGAAATATTAATAAAATATAATTTTATATTTCATTTCAATCTTATCAACTACTTTTCTTTTCTTTGTTTTTAAAATAAAAGCCCTACTTTTAAATTGTTAAATCATTTGAAAAATAAAAATAGATAATGGTGGTTGAAATTAATTTCATCTTGTTGCATCCTTCTCCTCAATTCAATAAATAATAAATTAACATAATATTATTAATTTATTAATATGTGTTAGTTATTAATTAGGTGAAGTACTTTAAGAGAAATATTGTTTATATATAATTCAAATAATGTAAAGGGAGTTGAAGATAAATGACTAAATTTGTGTATTGGAGCCTTGTGCTCTTTGATTGTTTCCCAATTTCAATGCATTGGGGATAACATTATGGATCTCTTTCATACAATTTTTACAACACCAATTTCACATATAGATAAGTATACACCAAATAAAAATTATCTAGCCAATTTCCTTTCCTTATCATTATCATATTTTAGTCACATCATCAAAAATTCATTTTGTATTTATATAAATTTCTTCCTCAACTTGTAGGCAGTTCTTTACAGTCTACATAGTTTTATGGGGGACAATTATTAGCCATCATATTCTTCATCTATGTGTAGTAACTCATTCAAATAGTATGATAATTTTCCTTTAATAGTATGATAGCCCTAATGAGTGCAATTACACAAAAAAGACTAAAAGAGTATAATTAATCTAGATGGCATAGAATCTAGATAATTCTATCATTTCCATGATTTATTATTATTATTTTTAATTTAGGATACCTTCTCATATATATATATATTTGTGCATGCATGAAAAGAGGGAAATTTAATAACTAAAGGTGCATATCTGTAAATTTAACCCGTTTTTTTTACTCCACTTTTCATGAATTTCATAAATTCGCGGTCTTAATACTCAACTTGGGTCATTTGACACACAATATTGAACCATCATCTATATCTACTTTACAAATCATCTCAATCTACACCAATCCATATTTAAATGGTTTCTACCTTCTTAGACTATAACATACCCACCATCTTGTTCCTTGGATTAGGTCATGTTAAGGCCTACTCATGCCAATTTAAATTTCACTCACTATTGAAGCTTTCTACAAATGTGATTGTTATTTGATTAATTTGCATGAAAAAGTCCCAATTTGTGTCTATGATTAGTATTGAAGGACATCAATGCATCTCATTTAGGATAATCAATTATTCTTAGGATACAATCATAGTTAGAACATTTAAAATATAGGTGCATCAATATTTGCATAATTTCTTATTATTTTTTAATCTTTGTACATCAATGAGGCATAACTATTATCAAGGAAGTTATAATGTTATTCCTTTTATTTTATTATAGGAATCCAAAGTTTCTTGTCAATATCACAACCCATTTTCAAACTTGTGTACAAGTGTATGCAAGCTATTTCTATAGGTAAACAAAAAAACAAACCAAACTTGTTAAACTAGATTGAGTGGATGTCCTAGTACCAAGACTAGGCCATGTGTGTGATTATATTTTAGAAAACACAATTCTTTCAGTATATGTCACCCAACGTACTAATCTTTTCTTTGGAAATCAATCATTTTTCTAGTCTTTTGTCACAATGTATTAAATGGGCAAAGAGATCAAACTTGACATAATGTCAAAATCCACATAAAAATCTTGATCCATTTTTAATTTTATTTTCTTAATGTTAATTGTTTGAATCCCAACATTTATTTCAATATAAACTATTTTAATTCAATTAGAATTAGACATACATCTTTGATTAATCTATATTTTTTACTCTACAACCTAAATATATAACATATTTAAATATATATTATAATATTTCAAACTTTTAAAATTAGATAGTAAAGAAATTGAACTTTTTAACTGTTTTATAATAAATTAAAAGCATCAAAATATACAATAGTGTGAAAGCAAAGTTATGACCCAATCAATTTGATTTTTACTTTGTCCAAAGACAATCACATTTTGTTAAGTTTTTTCCATTAAAATATTTAAAAGCATATCTTTAAAATCCAAATAATCCACATAAAGTGTATTAAAAACCCTAAGATATTGAAGGTTCTATTTTTACATCCGAATAATTAGTAAATAAAAGCAGAAGTTTAAAGGCAAAATCTCCAGCATTTGTGCCAGGAAACATTGATAGGACAAATTACAGGTTGGCGTTTTCCAAAATATGTGCTTGAGTAGGATGCTTAAAACTACAGTGAAGAAAAACCAATACAAATTCAAAAAATCATAAGAACTGTTTCCAGATTGCAGCCAAGGAAAACCTAGACTGATTCAAAAAATCAACTAGCTTATTTTATTTCACAGCATCACGAGAAAAGTTAAAAAACAACGGCTGCAGTAAGAAATCTACATATGGTTAGAAGCTAACCATTGCTTGGCTGATAACTAACTAACTCTTTACCTATTTACATTTAATAAAAGAGCTACAGTTCTGCGAGGTTTAAGGGTAAATCGAGTGCTGGGCCAATCCATTCATCTGTAAAATGGAGAAGCAGGGAATAACTGCTCACACCACCAAATTGCAGTCGAGTGCATCTGCTCCCTCTGGCATTACTCTTGTCATCAGCAGCACTGCAAAGGCACCCACTATCAAAACTTTCTACAACACCCACTGCCAGTAAAACCTTGTGAAAAGAAAAATTTCAAAGCCGCACGACATAACGTAATCTGTGGCATATTTATTATATTGCTGCTCATAAGCCATTTGAGAAAGACTCTGCATGCTGCGCAACCCAAACAGAGAATGGAGATCGCTGAGGAAAAATGAAAAGCAAAAATACACTGTCCAAATTTAAATTTCGTGAGACAGCGGAAAATTTAGGCGTGTTTGAAATTCAAATTAGGCGCATTGGAATTAATAAGAGCCGGTGGCTTTTGGAGTTTGCTGCAGAGTAAGTTTGCTAGCTCCGCACAGTACATCCCTGACTTGGAATTCGCTGCCTGAGTTACAGTACTTCCCTGACATAATCCATAAGACTATGCATGAGGCATTGGCTTACCATAACATAGCCAGTGCCGGACAAACACAATAACCCCTACAGAAAACGGAAAAGGGCAAAAAGCATTGACCGGTCAAGCTTAGTGTGTGACACTTAAGCCCGGCCGGCAACGAAGCTTCTAGCAGTGGTGTAAGATGCACCCTTTCCTTGTGTGGGACATTTCCAGTTTCCAGTAGACCATGTAAGCGACGTTTGCCATGCGCACATATTCACCCTTTCCTTGTGTGCGACATTTCCAGGAGACCATGTAAACGACGTTTGCCATGAGCCTTTCCTTGTGTGCGACATTTCCAGGAGACCATGTAAACGACGTTTGCCATGACGGCTCATGGCAAACGTCGTTTACATGGTCTCCTGGAAATGTCGCACACAAGGAAAGGGTGAATATGTGCGCATGGCAAACGTCGCTTACATGGTCTACTGGAAACTGGAAATGTCCCACACAAGGAAAGGGTGCATCTTACACCACTGCTAGAAGCTTCGTTGCCTAAAAATTATTAAAAAAGCATACAATCATTTTAGAGAAAAAAAGAAATCATGTGATGTTTGAATATTAGGGTAGGAGGAATAAGAAAGACCTGGTAGAAACCATAAGAGTCTCCGAATGCTGATGGGGATGTAGGGAGTGATGGAAGGTCCTCCCACAATCGATGGCGAAATTGTCACAAGATCTAAAATTGTGACAAAGCTGTCTGTTCCGCCAGTGTCTTTGATACATGTAGAGATTTCACGTTATAAAGCCACTTGAAAATTTATATTTCTATATACATTAGATCGAAGGAAGCCAAATTGGGCAATTCAGGCAATAACCAAGCTGAAAATTGTTGTTTGTTGGAGCGGATGTAATTGACAGGGGTCCAAAAGGATTCCACAGAGGTGGAGCTATTGTTCAACTCTCCCTGTTCATTCAGTGGTGACATGGCAGAGCACGACGAAGTGAAAGCCACTCGCTTCACTGTTTTGGCTTTCACACACGACTTCAACACATTGATTGTCCCCTGAACCGCAACCTCCACAACCTCATTCTGCTCATAAACACATTGCAGCAAAAGAAAAACCCACATAATATTATTCAGTATATACTGTTGTGGGTTGAAAAGTAAGAATCAAGTGTGATGCAGTCTTCACCTCGGGATCTTTGGAGCCAAAGTCGAGGAGATGCGACGAAGAAGACACCTTCGCAGCCCGAAATGGGTGAATCAAAGCTGCCTTCCACACGCAGATCTGCATTAAAGAGCTTAAGCCTTCCATCAGCACCAGGAAGAAGTTGTAGATAGTGTATGTCCTCCTCCTTCCCTGTAAATGCTCCAAAATTATACCTTATATCCTAATCATTAATATAAACTTAAAAAGAATGGCAATAATGGGTATACCAGATGGAGGAAGAATAGTTGCATGGACAAAAAAGCCTCTATGGAGAAGAGAGTTGACGAGCGAGGAGCCAATGAAGCCATCTCCACCCACTACGCAAAACCTTCCTTGCGTTTCTATTTTCCTCCTCTGTCGCTTGTTTTTCAATTGTGTGCAAATTTGTGTATGTTATTTCCTTTACTTAAGGAGCCACTCTAATCTACAACTAGTCTAATGAAGCCAACTAAATCTGTTCATTTTCAACTAATCTGCACCTAAATGAGTCTAGAACAAATACCATATGGTTCAACAATCAAAGAGTAAATAACAATTTACAACTAATCTCCATCTAAAATGATCTAGAATCAATCTACTTAAATATTATATGTTTCTATTGCCAAACAATGAATAATAATGTATACTGCATCTAGTGGTAAATATTAGTATTATTTGTGTTGGTCAAAATTGACCTTTGATTGTTGAAATGGATGAGATTTAAGAATAGCTATCTAAAATTAACCCTTTGATGTTCAGACATAAAAATAGTGTTTGTACAATTTTATGGTGGGATGATTACTTTCTTTCAGTTGAGTTTATTTACAATAACTTCCACAATTCTATTAGCATGACACCATTTTAGGCACTTAATGAGTGATTATACATGACACCTTTGAGTTGGGACCAACTTAAGGATTATCTAGGGCATTCAATTTTATAGAACATGGAGTTCTAAATGGTCATTCATATTTATAAGTTTCTTTAGAAGGCTTAAGATTTCTAGAAAAAGTACGTTGACTCTAAGATAGTTGATAGGCACTTCTCTATGGGCTACAAATTCTTCTTATGGATTTGCTCATGCAAAATTTCTATTCATTATGGAAAAATATCTAAGCTTACATTGAGGATTGTAGGTCCTTTAAGTTCATATAGTTAGTGGGGGTAATATCATATCATTTATCTTTATTTCCTAGCCTATCAATAATTCATAAATTGTTTCATATTTTGATGTTATAGAGTTATATTCTTGACCAGTCTCATATTTAAAAAATTATGGCATTATATGCTAAGGGTGGAGAGATCATATTGGCACTCACATGCATTGTAGCACATCAAAGACTAGCCTTTTGAAGATATGAACTTGACCAAGTTAGGGTCTAATGAGATTTCTAAAATAAAATAAACCTATAATCTTGGATCAATGGGCTAGAGGTAATCTTGAATCAAACCTATAATTGTATATTATTGTAAAATTAAAATAGTAACTTCATAAGTTATTCTAGACTAATATATAGATAACAAATTTCTAATTATTTTTGTTCTCACAAATTTGAGCATGAAACACTAATAGTCAAATGAAATTGTTTAACTAGATGCTACAAGTACTAACATGAATTAGCTAAACAAAGTCAATGGGGGGTACACTTTTTCATAGGATTTAATTGGTAAGTGGAACTAGTGTATGAGTAATCTATTGGTGTGGTTTTTATAGGGAAAAATAAAAAAGGTTCTAGGTGCATATCCTTAAGAGCCTTTTATAAATTTGATTAAGAGGTTTGGTAGAATCACTCACCCAAAGAGCACTTTAGCTAGTCCATTGAAGATGCTATAGTGAACATTAGGAATCATTCACATGAAAAGAGACTCCTTTAGTGCAAACAAAACACTATTATCCAACATGAATCATCAATTTTATTTTTTTAATATTTTTAAACATAGTTAAATTCATCAAAATTATTACATATCTTATAAAATAAAAATTTTATAATTTGAAAGATAAACACTCGTCCATGTGATTAATTCTAATTCTTAGAATTCAATCTTAAGTTTGTAAAAAATAATATTTAATCATTTTAAATCACTCAAATTTCATAAATGTTTTATGTCTTCTATGATTAAAATTTATCATCCAACCCTAAATTCACAATATTTTTAAAAAAGGAAGAGGAATTTAAAGAAAAAAGAATCAGAGAAATCTAAATGGGAATCTAAATTCATCTTTTTTTCCATCCATACACCATTCTTTAAATAGATGGATTCAACTTGAAATCCATCTCCATCAAATCCTTCATCCATAATCTCAATGTAAGATGGTGGGATCTATAGAGGAAAATTATACATGATTGGTGTTAAAATCTCATAAAGCATGAACTATTGCTTATTTTACCACATAAAATATCCCACTGTAAATAAAGTATCATTGGTTTAAAAATATTAAATCCATCAAAACTTGGTGAAAATACATGAAATATGAAGAGAATAGAAATTTAGGATTCAAAAAATAAAACATGAAAAACTATAGAGATTTGACAAAAGTTTAATACCTTTTATTCATTTTAAGTTTCATGGGTTTCCACCAACAAAATGAAAAACCAACTAGAACCTCTCAAGTGCATCCCCTTTATAATGAGTCCTTTACAATTATATATAGGCACATTTGGAATTAAGGAAGATGACAAGTCACTCTTTCCAATAGTCACAAAAAATAAAAGAGACCAAAATGTGGTGTCATTTTGACTACCCCTTTAATTTTTTAATTTTTAATTTTTTGATCAGTAAGAGTGGTTGTGAAGGGCCACACCTTTTGGAGGCCATAAATGAGGGTCCTCCTCCCTAACTTGAATGCAATCAAATAGTCCAATCTTGCTAGCACAACAACCCAACATAGGTGTAGGTCCTACGAGAACACCAACCTAGCAAAGAATTGGACGTCAAGCGTGAATTTCTGGCACAAGGTATTAACACCAATAGTAGCCTCAACATTGTGGGTCAAGTCTACAAGCACATTGGATCAACGAAATCATGGTATCTGTGATCATAATGGCCCAATAGAGGTTTGAATTGTGGTGGCCACAACAACAATGCCACCAATTAACCATCACACTATAGGATGAACCCCATACTACCCCTTTAAATTTAATGCTATATTATATTGCATAAAAATATGTATGTACACTGTTACCATATTTTCACTCATAGGTTCAATCAGGTGGAGTTTGTTGATTTTAAACTGAGAAAATGAGGTACATTTTATTAACTTTCCTACATTACATTCAGATGTATAAATGAAACAATCTAGAAAAGATTATAATTACAAATTACTGCATTCATACACATGCATGTAACAAAAGAAAGATTCTAATCTTTTTAGAAAAGAGTAATCTTTATTGAATGTATAAGTGTACATTATCTCACACAAGCCGTGAGATTGACTTAACTTATTCAATACTAATTATGAAAAATATATACATGAATAAGTAAGGAAAAGAAATGAATGTGCATAGAAGGAAGGTAACCAACCATTGCCTATGAATGACTGGTTCTGATGTGTCTTTTTGTCCTGCTATTGTCCCTAGCTTCATTTGTCCCTTCTAGCTCCATACCGCTTCTAGTCCTGTATGTGACAATAACAATGGTATTAGAGCATGCTCTAAGCAATGACTGATTACAAACATTATATACACATTCACCCTATGCATGTATAAACTGATCATTATGTGCATTAAATAAGTTGTGTATATTTTAGGTGTTCCAAAAAACCATTGGAGTTATCAAACACACCTAAAATATACATGTTTTTTCTAACTTGTTTGCTTCATGTGCAGCTACAAGTGTAATCATGTCTTTGTTTTATTCATCTTAATTTAGCTTGTGGGTTAAAATGAGGCTCCCACAAGGGTTGAGCCCGACATGTTGATGTATCAAATAATGAGCTCATTTGAGCTTATTTAAGGGGGAAATATATTATTGAAGTCATCATATCAACATGATTATGTAATGGTAGTGAATAGGCATACATAAAATGTTTTATTTCAATCACGTTTCACATTTTTTATTACTGCCATGTTTAACATCATTCTTGATGTAAGAAATCATGATGAGGAATGCAAAATAAATAGTGGAGAGATCACAGGATAACATGTTCATTCACAATTTTCAGTCCTTTGACATATGAAAGCAGTGCAAACTATGTTCATCCTGTCAAAATTTCACATGGTAGACAACCAACAAATCATAAGGCAGTTTGCATTACATTATTGAAGAATATTTAAGGTCTATCATTCTTAATGGATCAATAGTGAAAGCATGCTATGGCAGCAAAGGGAAAAGGAGCAAGCCTGTGAAGACCTTATGATAGCATAAACATGGCATGTGAGTTGTTACAAAATGCCTAAGGAGATGATAAAAATAAAGGCAATGGTTACATAATGTGAACAAACTGAATATACAGGAGATGTCATTTCATGATAATATCATCTGATTACAATAGAAACAACTTTACGTATCAAAAGTTACTTCTTACAGAAGTTACAAAGATTTATGAAAAATTCACAAGGGGAAATGTAATGAGTTTTAGAAAGCTCCAGTACAAAAGTATAGATATATAGAAAACTATAACTCTTTGGATTATTCACAAAAGTATGACAATAGCAAAAAGATCTCAGTCAAAGAATTTGATAGATGCAAGAAGGGATCTGAAAATGAGATGGCATTGAGTAATAGATCTCAAATTTGTTAACAAATCAAAATAGCATCTTCTCTCTTTTTACATAGATATAATCAAGAGTCATAAAGAAAACAATCAATTTTGATTAATAGAGCAGACTTTGAACAATTTTGAAACAATATAAAGGGCTCAATGACTATAATGAAAAAATAGATCCCTGTAGCCTTGTTTGTGGAACAACAGTAATGAAATCATCAAGGGTTTTCAAAATGCTTCCATTTTCAATATCCATGTATATTGTTGTTGTTACAACTTACAATGAATACAAGACAGTCGATAACCATGGAAAAGTATCAATATAAGGAGGTAAAATTATGCATTTTCTGGCAATGTATAGATGACAAATGCATGCCAAGAGTCATTTTGGAGTGTTTTATCTCTCTTCTAATTTCTGAGTTGTTCCTTCAAGAACTAAGAATAGAGAGGGAGTTCTTGTTTTCTTTTTATCTGAAGCAAGATTATGAAAATTTTCGGGGGTCGAGTCACAGAGTTCAATCTGGGCTTTCATATTTTCTTTCATTTTTTGTAATTTTTTTTCTTTAGAACAGGGGAAAAATAGACAAATACCCAGAAGCATTAAAGGCGAGCTACAGGAAAGAAAACCCAAAATCTTATTTTTGCTATCTTTAGATTTTGTATGAAAGAATGGAAAGATGCCAACATTTTATGCAGGAGAAAAGCTTACCCACACATTCATTATGCAAGTGAGCTTTAAAAAATGCAAGTAAATCGGCCTTGAGATTGTGAAACTCGTCATGAAAGTTGCAGGAAAGTTCTATAAACCCCTAATGGTGGCGTGACCCTCAGCAATGAAGAAATCACAAAAATAAAAGAGAAGAACATTCAAAAATGAGTGGGGAAATCTACATAGGTCGCAGCCATAGAAGGCCAATATGAGCAAAAATAGAAGTAATTTGTCAAATTTTCTTCAAAAAATTACTTACCAGTATGCCTCTATGGAGAAAACAACAATTTCTATGAGAAATTTCTCCTGTAAGTTGCAAAAAACCCACAATGGGGCCGTATGGCAGAGAAAGGAAACCCTGGCGACGACGTAGCTTCTTCAAGAAGCTTCTTAGAAAATGAATGAATGGAGCTACTTTTCTTTTGTTTAGGGTTTGATACCCTAATACATATGCCGATGAAAGATTGGCATTTTTTCCATTTCTTTTATTTTTAAAAAAAATGTCAACTAATACCATAGTGCGTTTTTCCTTTTCAAATATGTACTATGACATAGGTATTTCTCATGTTTTGAATACATGCGAGGTGGGGCTTTTTATTGTTGCATTACTTTATATTGTAAAATGTTTGAATTTAAATGATGACTTATAAATCATTTAATTTAAGTATTATCTTTAAATGCAAGAAAATAGAGTCATATGTCAATATGACTAAGTCATGGAATTTTTTTTCCAATGTATGACATTGAAAAGAGAAGATATATTTGCATTTATGACTTGGAGAGCATATAGGAGAGTTGGAGTTTGTTTACCAACACATGAAGGAGATTTAGGAGGTTTTTTTGACCTTTTAAAAGCACATTTGAGAGCATATAGGGGTATTTTATTATGCCTTTTAACTTTGGCATGGTCAAATTTGACCTTTTCCACACATTGGAGCTTATTTGGATGAAATCCAGTTGCTAGATTTTAGGCCTTATTGTTTCATCTGACCCATAGAGCTTCTAGGTCCTATTTTTATGGATTTGGTTGGGAGTTAAGTGATATAGTCACTTATGTGATTTCATTGTAATCAGTTCTTCTTATGCAAATTTTGGAGATTGTGACTTTTATAGTTCTTTGCTAGTTTGAGCATGCTTTGTAACTCATTCATAGTATGATATACAAAATATACCCTGAATTCCATTGGTGATCTTATTTTTCTTTATTTTTCTTGCAAGCATTATGTATTATTAGGTGATTGATCAAGTTATTTGTGAAATATTTTTATTTCCCTGTAACTTTGTCTCATCTATCATGCCTTTTCTGCAAAAGTGAGCTTATGCAGGTTATAAATTATGCTTTAAAATTGCATATGAACCTTTTGAATTGTGAAGGTTATGTTTCCTTCTTGAAAGTGTATACAAATCAAACCTTTTTATAAAATATTCATGCATAAACTTACAATAACATGTTGTGTAGTTTGATTTCTATCATCAACATTCGAGTGTATGCCAATCTGAATATTTCATAGCTCTTGTTAGTTTGGTGTATCACCTAGTTTTTCCATTTTCAGCAATCCTTCTTCCCTTGTCCCTTTAAAAAGTCAGTAGTTTAGGCGATATTACCAACTAGGAAGTCGACCTATCTGGAGATTCACTTCGTTATTAGGTTTCCCATAGCCTAGAAGCGTTTCCATGTTTCTCTAGCTAACTGAGTTTCACAACTCAATTCAGGTGCAAGCTTTAGAAATAACAGTTTTGGCACGCTCGGTGGGACACGTCCATCAATATATTTTGCTGGTTTGATGTTAAACCAGTGATTTTTAGACCTTTGTAGGGGTTTTATTTGCATATCTGGTGACTCCATGAAGTGAAAGAACAGTAAAGCTGGTGCCTAGTGCTATTGCAACACATGAGAATAATACAAACAAGGATTTCGAAAGATTGTGAGTTTTTGCAGCTGTCATCGTCCAAAAGACAAGGCAGAACAACAAAGAGAACTCCTCCATTGAAGAGAGTTCAATTAACACCACTTGGTGTTAGGCATGAATTTTTCTTTTGACCATGTAGGAGGCATAGTAAGACTCGTTTTGCTTCACAAAGTTTTAGAATAGTAAGATCATCCTCAAGCAACCCAAAACAAATTATATTTGTTGCTTCTTCAGGTGTTGTACCTATGTTTTCAAGTTCTGTTGCTTCAATTTCTACTGTTCAGACTCAAACTAATCCTTCTCAGCCACCTCTAATCGCTGCTAGAAACCAAACTTTTGTGCCATTTAATGAAGGCAGTCCATTAAACCTTGCACAACACAATGATATACTAGTAGATGCCTTAAAGAACTTACCAATTTTTACTGGGGAAGATCAGACCACCCCTATTGAGCATATAAGGGATGTTGCTTCACTATGTGGTGTTCACCACATAATTCAAGAGGACGTAGCTGTTAGGCTACTTGTTGTATCATTTAAAGGAAGGGCTTTGTAGTGGTTTAGAGGTCTAACAGTTGGTACCATTCCAACTTGGGACGAATTAGGAGATAAACTACATAGGTAGTTTCAGGATAGATCAAACCATTTGTCCTTGTTAAAGTAGCTGACAACCATAAAGAGAGCTCCTCAAGGGCAAATGACAGATTTCAATTTTTGATTCCAGAGGACATGGGACAAAATCCCTGCTACAATGAGGCATCCTCCTAAATATGCATTCTTGTATTATCTTAAAGCTCTCAACATCGATATATCAATCATGACATAGGCAATGGGAGGAGTGTCTTTAACAAATGCATATGAGACAACAATCAAAGAAAAAAACTGTTTAATTCAAGCAGGTAAGATTGCTCCTAGTCCACCAATGCCTATTTTTTCGGATATCTAGCCTAATATGCCACTGCAAATACCACCTTTTGCACCTTTTCCTATTGTTCCAGTATTACCAGCTGCTAGTAAATAAGAAGTTGTTGTCCCAATTCAATCATAGGAGTTGTAGAAAATTAAAGAGAGTCATCAAAAGATTGAGAATATTTTGTAGACTTTTGGGAATAAATTGGTGAGCTTAGAGAAGCAACAATCATAGAATAGACCTTATCAACAATAGAATTAGGCTACAAATCAGCCTTATCAAGGTCAACAATAGCAGTACCAAGGCAATAGGAAACAATACCAAGGTCCAAGATAGAATGTGAACACAAGGCCTTTTTAGGAATATAATCCAACACTTGTTAGTGCAACCAGGGATATTGTCCCTATTTAACTTGGCTGCAAATTACGAGTGGTGTTATCCGTGACACCAACCACATAATCAAACCACATGCTCTAATGTAGTTATAAATCAGGAATTAGTGGTTCAGAATGCTTCAAGCTCACAACTAAACGTACTTGATGATGGAGCTCCACAATAGTAGTAGCAACCTACAAATGATGCTCCTCTTCTTAACTGGCAGGGAGAAGAATTTTGGGTATGTGCAAGATCATGAGGGGCCAAAAAGTGGCAATATTATGGGTATTTGTAGGGTATGTGGTTGACGACCTTTTTTTTACCCAAAATTGATGAAACAAAAAGGGTTTTTAGAGGAGATTCTCAGCTTTCCACCAATATAAATTATTCTTTAATTTGAATTTAATCAATAATTATTATTTATTTTCTATTATAATTACAACTAAAGTCATGATCGATAGGCTGATTCAAAAACATCTATAACTTTCAAATGGTATCACATTTTTTAAATCTAAAATATGCATCACATTCTATGCTTCACATACAATAGGATTAAAAAAGAAAAATTAAATTTCATGAAGTTTTGACCAAGTTAAGGTGGTTAGACATACGAGTTTTTATATTTTTAAAAGTTGTAATAAAAATTGATAATTAATTATTTACTTGGAAAAAAATTACAAAAAAATATGCATCACATCGGACATGAGTCCTCTACTTATATATAAAATATTATAAAAAATATTATCATTTTATTATGGTTAGGGTGGTCCAACACCTACTTATTTTTTCCCTGAAATTTAAGTACTCTGCATTGAAATTTCAAATTTTCACCAAATAGATTTTATTTATTTTTAAATAAACCTAGTAGTTTAGAAACTAAATTTAATTTTCTACAGATTCTATTCTTACATATTTTTGAAATAATATAGATAACTTATTCAAATTTTTACATCAAGTTGCCTAACACTGATTTTTCTGAATTTTTTGCCACTTAAGGGCTTGTTTTTTCCATGATTATCCTACACATACCCTTTTGTGGAGTTAATATAGATGATTCTCTAGTTGCGGGAAATATAAGAGCAAAGAAAAGAGCCTTTGAACTTGAGTAAGCAACTGATAAAGGAAAAAAAATAGTTGTAGAACCATCTACATCACAAGTGCCTCACATTTTGCAGAGGAATCAACAAGGAGCTTCCAAGGAATAGCCACACTTGCAAGTGGATTATGCTGGTGTAAAGACCCATCAAAAGGTAAATCTAGCTGTGCCTTTTAATATTATTGAAAACATGAAAAATATGAACGTAACGATGTCAATGTGGGATTCATTAGCTATCCCAGGTCAAAAAGACATGTTACAGTCAACTCTGTCAAATTTGAAAGTGTTTGATGAGCCACCATTAGGTCAGGTTAGAGATTTTTTAACAAATGATCCTCAGGACAACGAACAACCCAACAAAGAAGCGGGTAAGGATATCAAACCACCTCCATTTTATGTATCTATGATTATAGGTGATAAACTAGTCCATAATTGTATGGTAGATAGTGGAGCTAGTAGCTCTATAATGCCAAAGAAAATTACAGATAAATTAGGACTAAAGTATCAGCCTTTAGAAAAGGGAGTTATTTAGTTAGATGGAACCTCAGTTAATACCTTAGGTGTCATCAAAGGCTTGAGCCTTACACTTCATGCTTGTCCAAATGTTTCAATTTTGCAAGATATATGTGCCATAAATCTACCACCTTTCTTTGCCTTGTGTCTCTAAAGAGACTTTATAGCTAAAATAAGAGGTTATGTTTCTATTGACTGGTCACATATGTTATTTAGAATGAGATATCGGATGAAGGTTACCATAAAGTCTGAGAAGTTGGCCAATGATCACATAGAGCCTTATAATCCAAGTGTAATTAATGTTGTTCCAACCGTTGTAGACACAAATTGTGTTGTTTTTAGTGATAGTGAGCTTGCTGCTACTCAAGAGCTCCAAGCTAAGAGTGTACTTGATGTGCTGTTACATGAATGGGTAGTAGAGAATGTAGTAGACAGTCCTAATGATCACATTCAAGATGCTGGTATGGGCAATTATGTGTTGCATGAACATGATGTAGAGGTTCCAAACCTTGAAAAGAGTACATATCAGTTGCTAAAGAAGCAAGATCAACTTTGGGAGATGTATTTTGATGGTTCCAAAAGTAAAAATGGAGCTGGTGGAGGGGAAATGCTTGTGTCCCCACAAGGTGATAATTATTTTCAGCTTCTTGTTTTGCTTTTGCATGCTCCAATAATACTGTTGAGTATGAAAGTCTTATTCAAGGTCTTGAATGGGCAAGAAAGAGAGGAATAAACTGCCTAAAGGTCTTTGGAGATAGTGAGTTAATTTTTAATCAGGTAAGAGGCCTGAATGTTGCTAAGAATGATGCCTTGAAGTCATATAGAAATAGAGTCTAGGATGTAATTGAAGAGTTTAGTGCTTCTAATCTGGTTTCCATTCCTAGAAATAAGAACAAACATGCTGCCATTGGAGCACAATTTGACATCCCAAATGATATAAAAAAGGAGAAGGTACAAAAGTATGTTGAAATAGTAATCAAACCTTCCATTCAAGATAACAATGTTCATTGGAAAGTATTTGATAGTGATGAACAAATTTTATCTTTCCTACTTGAAGAGGATTAGTTTTCTGTAGTGAATCAAGAGAAGCTTAAACAATAGTATGATAATCAAATCATACAACTAAAGGACAAGCTACCCAAAGGTTTAGTTACCTTGGAGTCAATTTTTAATACTGATGATCAACTTAAGAAGAGTAAAATTAGTATTCAAGTTAAAGAAGACCATTATGAGGAAATTGAAATCTTTAAAGGTAAGCTTCTTAAGATAGGAAAAAATTGTTGAGTTGAAGATAGGAAGGCTTTTATTACTTTGTGGCAAGAGTTTCATGATGTTTTCACATGGAAATATTCTAATTTAAAGGGTTTTGACCCTCATATTGCTCAACATACAATTAAATTAGAACTTGATGCTAAGCCTATTAGGCAGAAGCAGAGACCTTTGAACCCCAAGCTTGAGCCTTTAATGATTAAAGAGCTGACTAAGTTAGTTGAGGGGGGTATTGTATTTCTAATTAAACACACCTCCTGGGTTTCTAACCTTGTTCCAATTAGAAAGAAAAATGGGGAGATAAGATTGTTTGTAGATTTTAGAGATCTTAGCAGAGCATTTTTAAAAGATTATTACCCATTACCCTCCATGGAATAGATTCTTCAAGTTGTTGCTAGTTCATATAAATTTTCTCTTCTGGATGGTTATTCTGGTTATAACTAGATTTTAGTCAAGGAAGAGGACCAATATAAGACAACATTTACAACAAAGTGGGGCACTATGGCCTTCAAGAGAATTCCTTTCAGCTTATCTAACACTGGCGCTACATTTCAGAGGGTCATGGATATGGCATTTTAGAGTCTAATTTAGAAGTTTTTGTTTGTTTATCTAGATGACATAATAGTATATTCTAAAAATGAAGATGAACATTTATTACATCTCAAGCAAGTTTGTGAAAAATGTAGAGAGTATGGTATATCCCTCAATCCGAAAAAGAGTATCTTTTCTGTTCATGAAGGTAAACTGTTAGGACACATAGTGGCAAATCAAGAAATTACTATTGACCTTGAGAGAGTTAAAGCCATACTTGAGCTGCCATTACCCAATCATAAGAAAGGTCTGCAGAGATTTTTAGGCAGAATCAACTTTTTGAGAAGGTTTATACCCGATGTTGCAAATCTATTATAGCCTTTGACTGCCATGTTAAAGAAGAATGCAGTTTTCAGTTGGACTAAAGAAGCCAAACGTAGCTTTGAAGTAATCAAAGAGGCTTTAGCATCAGCCCCAACACTGGTAAATCTAGATTTCTTAAAGGACTTTTTTCTATATGCTTTTGGTAGAACAAGTTCAATTTCTGCAATGCTGGTTTAGAAAAATAATGATGGTTTAGAGTAGCCAATAGCCTTTTTCAGTCAAGGTCTAGCTGATTATGAGTAGAAAAATATATTTTTTGAGAAACATGTTCTTGTTGTGATTATAAATCTAAAGAATTTTAAGCCTCTAATCTCCAAAAATAAGATACATGTTATGGTTGCACACCCTAGTGTGAAAGAATTTCTGCTGAGCAAAGACCTGAGTGAGAAAAGAGTAGGGTGGATCACAAGAGTTATGGAATTTGATGTTGAAATCAAAATCACAAAGCTTGTCAGAGGTAGAGGACTATGTGAACAATTAGCCTCAACTCTTGAAGATGAACATAAATTAAAATCAGAGACTATTCTAGTCAATGATAGTGAGCCTTAGAATGTTGAACCTTTGTTAAATGTAAGTTGGGTTCAAGATATGACCCATTTTCTACAAATTGGTGAATTCCCACCAGGTTTGGACAGAGCTAAAAGAAGATACTTCAGGTTACAGTCCATCCCATATGTGTTGATTGATAATATTCTTTTCAGGAAAGACCTTAATGGTGTTTTGTTAAGGTTTATTGATTCAGATCAAACTAGAAAAGTGCTTCATGAGTTTCATGATGGAACTTCAGGAAGTCACTTTGCTCCAAGAACAATAGCCTAGAAAATTATGAGAGTTGGCTATTACTGGCCAAGATTATTCAAAGATGCCCATGCCTAGGAAAGGAAATGTGTAAAATGTGCTCTTTTTACAGGAAAAGAGAGGTTTCCAACTTTACCTCTGCAACCAATTCAAGTGGAACAACCCTTCATGAGATGGGGCATTGACTTTATTGGACCAATAAATCCAACCTCTAGTGTTGGTCACAAGTGGATACTTACAACCCCTGATTATTTTACATGGTTGCTAGAAGTGGTAGCTTTGAAAGAAGCTAATGAGTCTTATGTTTTAAGCTTTTATGAAGATATAGTAACCAGGTTTGGAGTTCCTAATTCCATCATTTCAGATAATGCTCTTGCATTTGTGGGATTAAGAGTTACAGATTGGGCAGTAAAACATGGAATCCATCTGCATACCTCTTCAAATTATTACCCACAAGGTAATGATTTGGCTGAAAGTACTAATAAGAATCTGGTCAAAATCATTAAAAGAACCATGGAGGAGAATCAGAGAGTTTGGCACACCAAATTGAAATCTGTAGTATGGGAAGATAGAATAACTTGTAAGAGGTCAGTTGGAAATTATCCATATGTATTGGTTTATGGTAAAGAGGCAAGACTACCTTTATCTGTAGAGCTGCTAGCTCTTGACATTGTACATTAGTTGGAGATGTTTGAAGAATAGGACCCAATGTCTGTTAGATATGCTGAGCTCATGGAGTTAGAAGAAACAAGAGACAAGGCAATGAAGTCCTTGGAGTACCATCAACTCCAAACAAAGAGAGTCTTTGATAAAAAAGAAACACCCAGAGTTTTCAGAGAGGCTGATGTGGTGCTTAAGTGGGATGTGCTGGAGAGTAGGCCAGATAAGCATTCAAAGTTTCACAACTTCTGGAGTGGCCCGTTTATCATTACTAAATGTAAGGAGCATAATACATTCCAGTTATCAAAGATGGATGGAGAAATCTTACCAATCCCAATTAATGGGATTCACCTCAAACGCTATTTTGAGGTATGATCTACCTCTATAAATGTTAGGTTAGGTTTATGCTTTCAATAAAGTGTTGTTGCATTGTAGTTTAGTTGCAAGTTTCATTCCCTAAGTGTTGTTTAGCACAATTAGGTATTTTCATTCCCACTATTTTGTTTTCAATAATGCCAAGGTGTCAATCATACTATCAAGTTTGAGTTATAGAAGAAAGATTCTGATCTTTTTAGAAAAGAGTAATCTTTATTGAATGTATAAGTGTACATTATCTCACACAAGTTGTGAGATTGACTTAACTTATTTAATACAAATTATGATAAATATATACATGAATAAGTAAGGAAAAGAAATGAATGTACATAGAAGGAAGGTAACCAACCATTTCTTGTGAATGACTAGTTCTAATGTGTCTTTTTGTCCTGTTGTTGTCCCAAGCTTCATCTGTCCCTTCTAGCTCCATACCGCTTCTAGTCTTGTACGTGACAGTAACAATGGTATTAGAGAATGCTCTAAGAAATGATTGATTACAAACATTATATACACATTCACCCTATCCATGTATAAACTGATCATTATGTGCATTAAATAAGCTATGTGTACATTTTAGGTGTCCCAAAAAATGATTGGAGTTATCAAACACACCTAAAATATACATGTTTTTTCTAACTTGTTTGCTTCATGTGCAACTACAGGTGTAATCATGTCTTTTTTTTATTCATCTTAATTCAGCATGTGGGTTTAAACTATTGGGATTATGAATGCACAACCCCTGAAGCTCCAAAATATTCAATAAAGGACCTTAGCCATGAAAGATAATCAACCACAAAGAGAAGTGTTGCAACTATGGAATGCTCAATAAAGACTGTATATTGATATGATGAAAATGATATGATTGATATGATATGTTACAAATGAACAAGTTGCCTGATTATATAGGTAAGAGAGAAAACCTAAGATGCATTAGATGTTGCTATGTGTCATGATCTAACAACATGTGACAACATGTGAACCCTATCTAGATGATTATTAAATGTTGAGATAAGTTCTAGAAGGACAACTCATATTCTAGAAGGAATCTTATCCCTACAAACAAGGAAGGGAATATTATCCCATTTATTAAATGATTTATCTAATTATGCGATGTAGGACTTAATTAGTTAAATGCAAGACCTAAGTTAACTTATGCTAGTGTAATAATTAATTAATTACGCTAACACCCCCTCATAAGTTCAACTAGGGAGGAAAATACAATGATTATGCAAGATGATGATCAATGATGATGGGTCCCAGCTACAAGGCCATGTTAGGTACCCATGTACATGAAGATGCAAAAAATATCCCACAACCAGAGAAAAGGGGAAAACCTAGTGGGAACAAAACCCCTCTCCAAAAAGGAGATGAAAAACAAAAAAATGTGAGATAGGATGGGAAGGATGGAGGAATTCCAAATACCCCCCAAGTACACCATCTGTCACATGGATACAATACAATAGAGAGCCCCCCCATAGGGAGGAAAGAGAGAGACTATATAGCCCCCCAGAAGATGTGATCACCTACAAAGATGGTAAGTGTCTGAAGATAGAACATGATCCAATATTGACAAACAACTTGTCTCCCTTTAGGAAGAAACAAGACCAACTGCAAGTGCAGAGATGCTTCCCATTCAAGATAGGAATTAAAGGAAGGAAGGATGAAGGCTGATGATGATGTCTCTGAACTCTACTCAAATATCTCCTTGCCTAAAAATGAAGATGCCGCAATCAATGAAGAGGGTGACAAACCAGGACGATGCATAAACTGATGTTGAACAAGATCCAAAGATAGTGTGATGGATATGATGAATGTGATGGATACTTGATAGCCCCCCCTAAATGAAGTGTCCTCAAAACCACTAAAAGAAGTCTAAAGCCAATCCAATGGTAGATGCTGAAGAAACCTCAAATCCTGAATGGAATGACAGGGAAGAAGTCTCATATATGAAATTTTTGAAGAGAAACCAAGTGCCTCCAAGATAGTCTTAGGATTCCCAATCAAGGTTGATACAAAACAATGAGAAGACCCAAGAAAATTATCCAAAGTGGGATCAAAATAGAGGAGTGATATCCCCTCAAGAATGTTCTCCAAACCTGTAGAAGTAGCCAAGTCAGTGATACCTGAAACGAAGCCACCCTGTGATATCAAGTTTGGAAAACTGAAGGTGTCCTGATGAGTGATGATAGTGGAAGCCTCAATCAATGAATTTGGACAAGGAATCACTGAATGTGAAGGGATACCAACTGTCTCTGATGGAGAAGAAGCACCTAAATCAACCATGCCAACCTCTTCAGAAAGATCAAGGCAATCAACCTCCTGTACAATAATATCATTGTGGGGTACCTGATCTGAAGAATGACATTCTGAATCATGACCATTGGGAAATGGTGGAGTATTTGAATCTACAAAGATCTCCCAAAGCTTAGTCCAAACAATGTGAGGACAATCACAATGATCAATAGTAATTAGAACATCACAATCAACTTGCATTGAAATGATTTCCAAAATAGTGTATCTACTGTAACTCCAAGCAAGTTCATGAATACCTTCACTTGGATGAGGAACTATACCATATAGATGAGGCAATAGATCAAGTGATTGGAGATGGTTGCTAATCCCATCTCACCATTGCTTATAGTTTCCCTTGTGCAACATAGTCAAAGGAGAATAACATGCAAGCCCCATAATGAAATTTCTCCACAAAAATACAAAGACACTGACCTTCCACAACAAATAGAAGCTTCCAAATAGATATGCAACTGAAAATATGCCTCCAAGATCAAGAAATTCTTCTTCAAGCTTCAGGATGTCTCAGGAATCAAGAAAATGCACTAAATTGCAAAAAACCAATAGAAGATACCTGGAGCTGAAACAAAATAAAGTGAGTGGATTGATAAAAAAGCATTGAAATATCTCCCGAATGCCGCTGGAATCACTGAAATTTGACAATCTGATGAGAAGATATGTGCCTTTAAGTCTAGAAGGAAGGGTTGAATTCAGTTGACTATAGAATTTTATTGCAGAAAAATCCTATAAAATGGATGGTACCATTGGATACTGCTTTGAATTCTCTTTCTGTTGGTATCTCGTTTGCAATTTTTTTATACCATGGCGCGAAGATATGGCCTTCAGAAGAAAAACTACTGATTTGAAAGCACAAGCTAAATAGGAACAAAAATATAGCACCCCTGGGTAGAAAAAATCAACCCTCGGTCACTGATATGACCACAGAGCTATTTGACAGTTTAAAGAAAAACACCTACCCTCAGATAGGGTGGCGGTGGAGTGGCTGGCAGGTGGAGACCAGTGGTGCAGCCGAGATGGATGGTGGTGCCACTGGAGTCTAGTACAAGCCCCAATCATGGATAGAACCAAGGGCCTTGATGGTGGGGGCTATCAATGTTGGTCAGAGGGTGGCCGAGAATAATAACCTACAACGAAATGCGGTGGCTGGAGCGCCGGTGATGGGTGATGCCGGGGACCGGATGAATGATGAGGGTTGATGATCGGTGACGACACCAATAGTTGGTCGGTCTGCAGACTATTGGTGGATGCTGACCACTCAAAAAAAATTGAATATTGTAAATTTTACAATTCAAAAATTTAAATAAAAGCCGATATTTAAATATAATTCTAGAGAAATATATATATTGACCGAAGAAATATCAAACCCAAAACTATAGCTGCCGATGAATTTAAAACATAAAAACATTATGCCGACTGTGAATTAAATTGCTAGTCGATGCCACTGAATTAAATTTTTGCCCGAACTATATAGAAATTTTCCCAAATGATAAGATAAAAAATAGCCTGATTTTTCTAAAAAAAAAGTGCTATGATGGAGGACTAAAAGGGGGATTTTTTTCTGCAAAATTGTATGGATAGTACAAAAAATGCAAACCCTAGATTGATACCTCAATGGCTTCCGGATGATATATCTTTGATTTTGATGATTGAGTAGGCGATCTATGGGTTTTGAGGCCTTTTGGATGTAATGGAGAGGTCAGAGAGAGCCTAATGTGCACTAGAAATCAACTTGGATCTCGGGTAGAACCAACTAGCCTACAACATAAAACTCCAAGCCTACAAGAATCTTGCACTCCAACTTCCTGGATCAAGGGTTGATGTTTCAATGGACTAGCTTTGATACCATGTTGGGATTATGGATGCATAGCCCCTGAAGCTCCAGAATCTTCAATAAAGGACCTTAGCCATGAAAGATAATCAACCACAAAGAGAAGTGTTGCAACTATGGAATGCTCAATAAAGACTCTATATTGATATGATGAAAATGATATGATTGATATGATATGTTACAAATGAACAAGTTGCCTGATTATATAGGAAAGAGAGAAAACCTAAGATGGATTAGATGTTGCCATGTGTCATGATCTAACAACATGTGACAACATGTGAACCCTATCTAGATGATTATTAAATGTTGAGATAAGTTCTAGAAGGACAACTCATCTTCTAGAAGGAATCTTATCCCTACAAACAAGGAAGGGAATATTATCCCACTTATTAAATGATTTATCTAATTATGCAACCTAGGACTTAATTAATAAAATGAAATACCTAAGTTAACTTATGCTAGTGTAATAATTAATTAATTATACCAACAAAAATGTGGCTCCCACAACGGTTGAGCCCGACATGCTGATGTATCAAATAATGAGCTCATTTGAGCTTATTTAAGAGGGAAATGCATTATTGAAGTCATCATATCAACATGATTATGCAATGGTAGTGAGAAGGCATACATAAAATTCTTTATTTTTATCATGTTTCATATTTTTTATTATTGTCATGTTTAACACCATTCTTGCTAAAAGCAATCATCATGAGGAATACAAAATAAATAGTGGAGAGATCATAGGACAACATGTTCATTCAAAAGTTTCAGTCCTTTGACATATGAAAGCAATGCAATCTATGTATATCTTGTCAAAAGTTCACATGGTAGACAACCAACATTTTGCATTGAATTATTGAAGAATCTTTAAGGTCTATCATTCTTAATGAATCAATAGTGAAACATGTTATGGCAGTAAAGGGAAAAGGAGAAAGCCTATGAAGACCTTATGACAACATAAATAGGGCATGTGACTTGTTACAGAATGCCTAAGGAGATGATAAAAATAAAGGCAATAGTTACAAAATGTGAACAAAATGAATATACAGGAGATATCATTCCATGAAAATATCATTTGATTACAATAGAAACAACTTTACGTATCAAAAGTTACTTCTTATAGAAGTTACAAAGATTTATGAAAAATTCACAAGGGGAAATGTAATGAGTTTCAGAAAGCTCTAGTACAAAAGTATAGATATACATAAAACTATAACTCTTTAGATTATTCACAAAAGTATGACAATAGAAGAAATATCTCAGTCAAATAATTTGATAGATGCAAGGAGGGATCTGAAAATGAGATGACATTGAGTAATAGATCTAATTTTTTTGAACAACTCAAAATAGCATCTTCTCTCTATTTACATAGATATAATCAAGAGTCATAAAGAAAACAACTAGCTTTGATTAATAGAGTATACTTTGAACAATTTTGAAACAATATAAAGGGCTCAATGACTATAATGAAAAAATAGATCCCTGTAGCCTTGTTTGTGGAACAATAGTAATGAAATTATCAAGGGTTTTCAAAATGCTTCTATTTCCAATATCCATGTATATTGTTGCTATTACAACTTACAATGAATACAAGATAGTCAATAACCATGGAAAAGTATCAATATATGGGGGTAAAATTATACATTTTTTGGCAATGTATAGATGAAAAGTGCATGCCAAGAGTCATTCTGGAGTGTTTTATTTCTCTTCTAATTTATGAGTTGTTCCATCAAGAACTAAGAGTAGAGAGGGAGTTCTTGTTTTATTTTTATCGGAAGAAAGATTATGAAAATTTTCAAGGGTTGAGTCACACAGTTCAATCTGGGCTTTCATATTTTCTTTCATTTTTTTGCAAAAATGATTTTTTTTCTTCAGAACATGGGAAAACTAGACAAAAACCCAGAAGCATAAAAGGTGAGCTACAGGAAAGAAAACCCAAGATCTTATTTTTGCTATCTTTAGATTTTGTATGAAAGAATGGAAAGATGCCAATGTTTCATGCAGGAGAAAAGCTTACCCAAACATCCATTATGCAAGCAAGCTTTTAGAAATGCAAGTAAATCAACCCTGAGATTGTGAAACTCATCATGAAAGTTGCAGGAAAGTTCTATAAACCCCTCATGGCGACACAACCCTCAATAATGAAGAAATCACAGAAATAAAAGAGAACATTAAAAAATGAGTGAGCAAATCTACATAGGCCATGGCCATAGAAGGCCAATATGAGCAAAAATAGAAGTAATTTGTCAAATTTTCTTCAAAACATTACTTACTAGTATCCCTCTATGGAGAAAACAATAGTTTTTGTGAGAAATTCTCCTGTAAGTTGCAAAAAACCCACAGTGGAGGTGTATGGCAGAGAAAGGAAACCCTAGTGGCATTGTAGCTCCTTCAAGAAGCTTCTTACAAAATGAATGAATGGAGCTACTTTCCTTTTGTTTAGGGTTTGATACGCTAATACATATGCCGATTAAAGATTGGCATTTTTTCCATTTCTTTTATTTAAAAAAAAATGTCAACTAATACCATCGTGGGTTTTTCCTTTTCAAATATGTATTATCACTTCTGTATTTCTCACATTTTGAATACATGGGAGGTGGGGCTTTTTATTGTTGCATTGATTTATATTGTAAAATTTTTAAATTTAAATGATGACTTATAAATCATTTAATTTAAGCATTATCTTTAAATGCAAGAAAATAGAGTCATATGTCAATATGACTAACTCATGGAATTTTTTTTCCAACATATGACATTGAAAAGAGGAGACATATTTGCATTTATGACTTGGATAGCATATAGGAGAGTTGGAGTTTGTTTTCCAACACATGAAGGAGAATTAGGAAGTTTTTTTGACCTTTTAAAAGCACATTTGAGAGCATATAGAGGTATTTTATTATGCCTTTATCTTTGGCATGGTCAAATTTGACCTTTTCCACACATTGGAGCTTATTTGGATGAAATCCAGTTGCTAGATTTTAGGCCTTATTGTTTCATCTGACCCTTAGAGCTTCTAGGTCCTATTTTGATGGATTTGGTTGGGAGTTAAGTGATATAGTCACTTATGTGATTTCATTGTAATCATTCTTCTTATGCAATTTTTGGAGATTGTGACTTTTACAGTTCTTTGCTAGTTTGAGCATGCTTTGTAACTCATTCAGAGTATGATATACAAAATATACCTTGAATTCCATTGGTGATATTATTTTTCCTTCTTGTTCTTGCAAGCATTGTGTATTATCAGGTGATTGATCAAGTTATTTGTGAAATCTTTTTATTTCCTTGTAACTTTGTCTCATCTATCATGCCTTTTCTACAAAAGTGAGGTTATTTAGGTTATAAATTATATTCTAAAATTGCATATGAACCTTTTGAATTGTGAAAGTTACCTTTCCTTCTTGAAAGTGTATACAAATCAAACCTTTTTATAAAATATTCATGCATAAACTTACAATAACATGTTGTGTAGTTCAATCTCTATAATCAACATTCAAGTGTATGCCAATTTGAATACTTCATAGCTCTTTTTAGTTTGGTGTATCTCCCAGTTTTTCCATTTTTAGTATTTAATTTTCAACAATCCTTCTTCCCTTATCCCTTCAATAATTTAGTAGTTTAGGTGGTATTACTAGCTAGGAAGCTGGCCTATCTGGAGATTCACTTCGTTATTAGGTTTCCCATAGCCTAGAAGTGTTTTCATGTTTCTCTAGCTGACTGAGTTTCACAACTTGGTTCGAGTGCAAGCTTTAGAGATAACATACACATCCATAATTAGTCCCACTTTGACGTTTATATTGCTAGTGCACCTATAATTTTCTAACTATTTCCCTTACAAGAGTTGAATATGGACCATCAAAATCTTCAAAACAAACAATGACCTATATAAAAAAATATAAAATTACATAGTGCACCTACTTAAACTTCATAACCTTCTTTTTGAAGTTATCACATGAAATATATACTCTCATTAAACTCGTAACAAATGAAAATCAAAATTCCTTCCATTTGGTGATTGTGCCTTTAACATATTATTAAATTTATAGTTCAAAACTTTAACATAATATAAATTATTCTTCTCATTATATATGACATCCAATCTTGTCAATAAAATCACTAACTTCTTTTAGTGTATTCTATATAATATTATAGGATTCCCAAAATATATTCTTATAACATGCCTTTCTAAACATTATGTCTCAATATTTTCATAAGAGTAAAGTCATGTGTTCTATCTATAACTCCTTTAATAAATAATTGCATGAGATCCACAATATATGAGAAATCTGATACAATATCATTTAATTTTTAATCAATGTTACTCTCCAAAATATTCATAACACCCTCTTTTTTATGAATTTATTGCACTCATATCTAATATAATCAATTATTATACAACTTAGTGCTAACAACTAATTGATCCATGATTGAGTAGCTATCATAATATTAATTTATTTATCAACTAGTGCACTCATTTTTTAGTACCTCAAGTTGGTTGAGAGGAATTTTCTTAAGTTGTGTACAATCTATTAAATTATTTTCCAATGATACTATAGTGATTGTATAATTATATAGTTACATTTTATTTTCTAAAATATCTTTTAACAAAGTCAAAATTTGAGCTTGTCGTGATCACTTTGCATCTGTATTAATTATGGACTTAACTCTTTCCCTTTTAAGTGCTATATTCTTGACAATAATCTAAGGAAAATTGAGAGAATTCATTGACTAGTGGTATCAACACCTTTTTCCCATGTTGAATGTTTTGGTCAAGTCACTACGATGCATTTACATTTGGTTTTTCCCTTTATTTATCCCCTAGTCTTGGGTACCCTTGTCATTAACTTGTCATTATTGAGTCATTTATTATCCTCTATATTTTTCATATACTTTTTCTATAAGAGTACTTGGAGGCAATGGTGGTGACTTAGGTGGAGAGGGAATATTTTATGGAGAAGGAAATTTATGTGGAGAGGGAGTCCTTTGAGATGATGGAGTAGGTTTTATCCTTAATGATAGTGATTTCCTTGAAGGAGGAGGAGAAGGAGGAGTTATCTCTTGAGATGTAGATACTTGATGTAGAGGAGAGTAAGGGGTTATCTTTGGATATAGGGATGGTTTATCCTTAGGAAATGAAGTCTTATTTAGAGGAGGATAAGGATTTTTTAAAGAGATGGTATTAAATTATTTCTTCCTCCTAAGTACTATGAGAAGATATTTCTTGTAAATTTATTGGGGAATAAGGAGGTGGAGGAAAATTTGAAAGAGGAGACTTGCAAGGAGAAGATGCTAATATTTCTAAATAACTTCCCAAAATAGATAATAGTTTAAGTTTCTCTATAATTAAAGTAAAATTTTACCCTCATCTTATTCAACCATTTTTCTATCTTTTAAAGTAACCTTCTATTTATG
>VDFB02008236.1:4978-29927 GCA_007258455.2 Sequoia sempervirens
AAAATAAAAAAACTTCATATCTTTGACAAATTAGCTCTGTTTTGCTTGAAATTTGGACAGCGAGAGGATTGAGTCCTTCTGAGCAAAACCCATAATTATTTTAAATTCTAGCACTCTCAAACTTTGAAAATTTTCAAGTTCAAAATCCCTCCTTCTAGCGCCAATATGTGAACCAAGATCCCTCTAAAACCTACACAACACAAGAAATAAACACATTATAAGATTGAAATGCAAGTTAGAATCTAGGTTCCCCATGAAATCCATTTGCAATGCTTAAAATAGGAAAGAAGAATTAAGAACACAATGAAATAGATTAAATCCTATTAAAACAAGCAAACTCTTCATCCTATGGGGGAATTGGTGCCAATTTGATGTGAAAATTGTTCCTTTCCCAACTCCTATGATGCAATGCTGAAGATTTATGAAGAGTGATCCACTTTGTTGCAGATTCAAATGTGCTCCATGATGAAAAACCTGCATAACCTAGCTGCGAATGAGATAAAATGCTAAAGCTTGAAGATGTATTTGAGTATAGTAAGTTTACTCAAATTGTGGATGATGAAATGAGGAATGAAGCCTCTTATTTATAGATGAGATTGAAGGATGAATGTCCAAAATAGAGCAATGTGGGACTAACATTCAACCAATGGAAAGATGCCACTTGTCAACCTATGAGTGGATAGAGGATGTGCAAGTTTTGAGGATTGTGCCAATAAATGCCTATTTTTGAATTTTGAATTTTGCTGGAAATGACATGCAAGAGGGAAGAAGAAAGCATTAAATGCCACTTGGTTCAAGGCAAAGGACATGTAAGATGGAGTAAATGCCTTGTTGGATGTACATGTCAACTTAGATTTTGAATTCAAACTTGAAGAATATTCCTTTAAAAGATGCCTTGTTGAGGAAAAATAGAGATTTAATAAATCAATTAAATCTATTTCTTCATGTGCAAGGGTAAATGCTAGAGGATGGGACATGATAAGAGATTAAATTAATCAAGGCTAATTAATTTAATGAAGGGGATTAAATGATGTGACCTATTTGAATTAAATTTATGGATTTATTTAAATCAAATAATTAGAAGAATGTGATAAAGGACTAATTAAATAAATATTTTGGTTTATTTAATTAAAAGAGATGATGTTAGATTAAACTAAATAAGGTTTTAATTTATTTAATTTAATAGATAGACTTTAGAAATTTAATAAAATAAAATAAATTATTTAATTAAACAGGATAATTAGATCAAGATGATAATTTTAATTATCGAGAAGAGGTGACTTAATTAGATAACTAGTTTATTTAATTAAGAGCCGAATATTGATGAATTTAATTAGATAGGGGGATTTGATTAAATGGTTAGACCGAAGGATGATTCAAGACAGAATGATGTTAGTAGTTGGGATCAGATGCATAATGTCAATCAGTACATTTTCAATGTCTTTATAATTTTAAATGTATTTTTAAATTAAATCTCTGTAATTTTTCTGGCCTCCTTTGATAGCTAGTTTTAATAGTGAAACAACATTTTTAGAAAGTGATGTGTACTTTGTTTCACATAAATTTTTTCTACAAAAGATAAAATTCTGATTCTTTTGAATTTAGGTTGGTAACAATGATATCTAGTGCTTGCATTTCATTTCATAATGTTTTGTTGAATATTTTCTTTTTAATTAAGTTTTGAAGTCAAATCAATTATAATTTAGACATAGGTACTTAGTCCAGTATTTTTTGTATGTATTGAAATTCAATTTTTTTGTTGGAACAAGGACACCGTACCTAGTGCGTAAATAATTTTCAATTTTTTTCCACTAATTTACTATTTTTCTACATGTGTAGAACATAGAACTTGATGTTTGACGAAAAACCTATGTTCAGTAAACCCAAAAAATAAATAAAATAAAAACAAAATATGTTAAATTTATAGTTGTTAGAAAGCATGTTTCGAGGACTAGAGTCCTCTAACTTGGTTTATTAAGTTGAATCCATTTGCACCTCCAAGCTGAGCTTTGAAAGTAAAAAAAGTGTATAAATTTTGAAATTGGGTGGGCAAGGTGAAAAAAAAAGGTCTTCATTCGAAGCCCAATCTTCAAATGAAGACCCTCTACATGGCGCCGATCAAAGATATTTATAATGTTTTGGCTAATGTTTCACCTAAATTGCATAAATTTTGATTTAAATCATATTTATTGAGTACCTTTGAATGCAAGTTGGAGGTTCATGTGAAGGTATGGTTCATTTGAAGGCTTTTGAAGACATGTATGTTCAAACGAAGCCCCTTCATTTGAATCCGTTCTAAACTTTTTGATTGGTGTTTTTAATTTTTGTTCGTGAAAAAAAATGTAACCCACTATTGTGGGTTCACCCTTAAGCGAAACTTAGGAGTGCTTTTCTATTATTAGATTGGGCTATTTATAGGTCAAGTTATCTCATTGCATAGGATTGGACACTTGTCACAATCTAATCAAATCATCATTGATGGTTTGCACTTTTGTTTTTATAAGCATTCATTACATTATATTTTGTAATCATTCATATGAATTCACATTCATTATTCAATACAGAAGGCATACCAGATGATTGTGTAGACCAATTATCTTCTCAAGTTTGTATGAGCATAATCATTGCTTTGTTCTCTTCTTTGTGATAGGTGCTTTAGTTGTAGGTGATTTTTGGGAGTTGTGGGGTTCACTATTAACTCCAATATGGTATTAGAGCACCATATTTGTAACTTCCTATTTAAATTTTGAAAGATCTAGCCTTAAGGGAAAAATCAACTCTTTTTGGAGTAAAACTTGAACATTATCATTTGTACAAAATGACCAGAAACTTAAGGATCACCTTTCGTTTCATCAAAATTGGAGAAGTTGAAAGAAAAACAAAATTTTCAGCAGCTAGAGGTCAACACACGAGAATCCGTACGATTGTATGACCCTGCATGCACCCCTAGGCTGCCATAGGAATATGTTGTAGTTTTGAAAAATTTAATCTATTTAAAAAAAATCTT
The DNA here is from genome assembly GCA_007258455.2 of Sequoia sempervirens. Taxonomy (NCBI): domain Eukaryota; kingdom Viridiplantae; phylum Streptophyta; class Pinopsida; order Cupressales; family Cupressaceae; genus Sequoia; species Sequoia sempervirens. The sequence goes on from VDFB02008236.1 coordinate 7,986, forward strand.
TTATATATATTTTTAAAAAGGTTCTCAAATAAATCAAAAAGGGTAAAAAGAAAAATGATTAGCGATTAGATCATACTCTACGCCCTATCACATATAGGAAACTATAGCCACTTGCCACTGTGTAGTAGCTAGAGGCTTCCCTTAGCGGTGGGCCCTAGCACCTACTTCGGTGGTATTTAAAATGCTTAATGACCCTTTAAACTCAATTCCTGGCAGCAACCAACACCCCTTTGACAACTCTTGAAATATTTCAGGGTCAATTTGAATATTCCAACCACACCTACACAATTTCAAGAGTTATGTGAAAACTTGGTGGACATAATCTTCTACAAGAATATTTCAATGTGAGAAGGCATATTTTAGCGACAATTTTTTTTAGGGGGTCAAATTTTGTTTTGTAGCAATATGAAATATTCCTTGGAATATACTACTAATATGAACATGACATCACACTAACGTCAATAGTACAAATGGTTGTATGAACTCCTAGCCCCCATTCTCCCTAAAGGAGCTATTTCTTTCTTTTTGGCATAACTTGGGCATATGGTGTCAAAATTGGACAAACAAGATATCATCAAAAAGTTGGTTTTGATAACTTTATAGTGGTGTAGGTCTCATCAAATTAGATTTTTCTATTAGTTTATTTTATTCTCAGTTAAAGTTATATATTTATTTTCTTCTTTTGAGCTCATAAATTCTTTCTTGTATCTTTGATTTTCATGATTCTAGTCGTGTTGGAAAGGTATTTCAGAGCTATTTAGATCCATTCATGCAATTTTTGTAGAGTCTACCCCAGGTACATTTTATTCAATTTTTTGTGATTTCACATTTCGATCAATTACTTAGAGGTTTTGGCACTTGGAAAGGATCTATTTTCTTGATATGACTTTATTTGATCTTCTTTACACGTACTGAGATGATTAGTCTCTTATTTTTTCATTTCAGAAAGTACATAACTTATTTTTTTTGTTCATCCTTCTATGGTCATCTTTGAAAAGGATAAGTATGAGTCTTGGAAAAATAACATCTTGACACATCTCAAGCGGCTTGATCTTTTTCCTTATATTTATGGACTCATACCTACACTAGAGACACCAGGGAGTTATTCAAAATAGGGTATTATTAGTGATCATGTTGTAGGAGTGACTTGTTCTAGTGTTGATCACATGACACTATATGTGTTGTATCAGACATTGATTGTCCCCACACACTTTAAACTTGAATTTGGGATATCCGTGGAGACCCTTATATCTCTCCACTCACAAAGGATTCTAGTATAGATTGTCTCATTCCTCCTGCAGATGCAGATTACCTACCCTTTGACATGATAATTTAGAGGAGCTTAAGTATATCATAGGTCTTGCATGTTCTGATGGTTCAAATACTTGTCTTCATGTTACCACTCTTCATATCAAGACTTGCTGAACACCCAAAATACTAAGAGGGAGGTGAATTAGTATTCACTGAATTCATAACTTTGACAACTTCAAACATTCATTTAATGCATCTAATTAAACTTGCAATAATGGAAAGGAACATAGAAGAAATAAATCACATAAAAGAACACAAGAACACTAGATTTATGTGGAAAACCCAAAAAGGGGAAAACCACGATGAGGATTAGCTCACAACATATTACAACCGATGATAAGATATTATAGAAAGGCTCACTGTCTGAAGGAATCACTATCCAAAGAATAGAGAATAGAAGAAATGGTTCACTATCAGGAAGAAGGGTGGCTCACTGCCAAACATTTGAATTGATACAATGCATTTACCTAATGCTGAAGACAGTTCCAATTAAGCTCTATAAACTGATCTTACACACTTCATGCTTCACTGCTATCAAGCTCTGCTCTGTAACTCTTCACATCACATTCACATCACACTCTGCTCTTTTTCGCATCATCACATACTCATACATACATCAATATCTTCTACAACATCAAAAATATCTTACATTTATATGCATTACATTCACAAACACTTACAACATCAATTAGGTTAGCCTAATTAGATGAAACATACAAATGAACAATTTGTCGTGTAGTGCCTCTCATGTTACTGTTACTCTTATAATACTATTTGGATACTGTTTATGTTTGATGCATACTCGAGACTACGATGGTGATTATTTCACCTGTTTGACTTGTGTGTTTTGTTTGGATGCACATGATACTTTTTTATGATGTTGATGATATAATGATGCATGGCCTTCATCTTTACTTGATTATGCGATATTGTGTAGTTATGTAATTTGATTAATGCTCGCTTCATGATATTTATGATGATGTGTTATTGTTTGAGAGTCGGGTGAGAGGGACGATTTTGCATCACTCATCCGTGAGCGCCCTACTACATTGCAATTCTCTCTCATGGTGTGTATGACATTGGATATATATGTTGTTTCGACACTTTGTTTTATGCAGGATTGCAGGTACTGGGCACCGACTCCACCCGCACCGTCGGGTCTGAGCATGCCCAACATACCCAATGGATATGATGTGGTTTAGGGAGTTGACAAGAAAGCATCCTCATCCCTGTCTGTCATCCCGTCGTTGTTTGATGATGTAGATCATCAGTATCCCATTTTGTTATGGTATTGTTCTGTTTCATGTCGTTCTTTTTAATTGTTCATTTAATGTTGGTCTATTTTTCCGTTCATGTCTACTAGACAATTAATGTGTTTCAAGTATTGGGCATGGTCGTTCATTATCATTCAAGCATTGCCTTGGGTTTCGTTGCTCATTTTTTTTGTAATAGTGATTTAATTAAAGTAATAAATTAAATTATTAGGAGAATTTTAATAATTAAAATATTAAATTAATGTAAAGGTTATAACGATTTGATGGTGTATACTATTATTTTGAAATATAGATAAAGTACAAATCTGTAATTATTAATAAAGTCTATTCCTAAATTTAAATGTTTAGATAAAGAAGAGTTGAATAAAATATATAAAAAAAGGGGGATATTTATTAAATATTATAGTTGGAAAAGAATTTCATGACTGATAGGATTTATTTAAATCAAATAATGTGATAAATTGGTTTTCGCAAATATTATTTTCAGTAATTCTGTTTGAGCTGCAAGGAATACTCTTATAGTTTTTTATAATTAGCTTAACATTATTAGATTGTCTTTGCACATATAATTGAAACCAACTGTAGTATTATATATGCTATTTTCATGTGAGGTGTATACATAATCATGCTTCAAATTGAAAGTGGAAATTAAAGCAAAATAAAATGAGACCTAATTGAGCATTCATTTGAAAAAAAAGTAAAGGGCTAGATGTTTCTGTAGAAACTTGTACTGTCTGCATGCATCGCTCCTTTGTACATACAGCATATATTTGTGGGCAAGGAAGATAACTTATGGTGTTTACATATATACAACGAATTCCTCTGCACACAGCAGTGTCTTAGTAATGCCTGTCATAGTAGTTTTCTGTCTGTACACAATGATTTTTTGATGAAACTAATTACAAAGGTCAAATGCAATACTTTGTAATTTGCTGGCTTAGATTGATAATCGCATAACTGTAATGGTGCAAGTTATATCTATTCTTCACATATCTATCCAAGAGACACAGGTATCCGTTGAATCAAGTATGCCCTAGTTTAATGTTCTTAAGACTTGTTTCCATTTCATCCTTAGTAGACAGACACCACTCATTCAACAATAGTTCTGAATTTTTGGGGTAGTTTTGGAATTCAGCCATATGGACAGTTTTATAAATGTATTTCAATGTCATTGGCTCATCTCAAATTATATTAAGTTGTAAAGATTTCTTCCAGCAGCATTTAGAGGTCAATCCAACATTTTTACTCATTTATTTCAGACATACTGGAGGACTTGTACCATCTCATTTTAATTGTGAGAGCAAGAGTTGATTTATAATATAATATAAGATGTTGCTCTCAGCTCTGAACTATTGAAAGTGCTTCAAAGAGTGTGGACTCCATATTCTCTATATTGAATATCAACCTGCTAAATACAAAACATGGAATGAATGTTTTGTTGAAGGGGAATAAAAACATGTGCCACATAGTGGCAAGCACCTGCCTTGCAATTTTGTCTTTTCTGAAGGATTGAAAGGTTGTCAAACAATCAAAACAAGACCCTAGCTTGATTTATTTTGCAAGAAAACTCAATGCAAAATCATGGATCTGATTTATCAACATTTATTTGAGTGATTTTGTAAGAGAATTCACTTGTGTTGTATATGCATTTACATTTTTCTAACATGTCCACCAGGTAACTACAAAATCTGACAAAAATCTTGCTTTATTTATGCTGTAATAAATGTCCATGCCCTTTTCCAAGGTTGCAGTTCTACCACAAATTAGAATGCTGCCAAAGCAGAAATTTTAACTGTTTACAAATAATTTGAGTGATTTTGTAAGAGAATTCACTTGTGCTATATATGCATTTACATTTTGCTAACATGTCCACCAGGCAATTGAAAAATTTGACAAAACTCTTGCTTTATCTATGCTGTAATAAATGTCCATGCCCTATTCCAAGGTTGCAGTTCTGCCACAAATTAGAAGAATGCTGCCAAGGCAGAAATTTTAACTGTTTACAAATAAAATTTATTTTTGTCAAAACAATAGACACCGTTACCCTTTGCTTACCCTGAAGACTGTTACCATGATTTCCATTGTTTGATACTTCCAATCTGTCCACATTCTCTTCACATGTGTGAGTCTTCTACTTATCATCCTCACCTCCTCTTATCTACCTCCAAATGTGTGAAATCCTCACCATCCATCCTAGATTCTAAATGAATCTCCACCTTCCATTCTCACACCCATGTGAGAGTGCCTCCAATTGCCCCCCTAAACTCACCATCTCCCTCCACTTGTCACATTGAGAGCTTGCAAAACCAACAAGCTAATGTCTGCCCTTGATCTACCAAACAAATCCCTCTCACCATCCATCCTCATGGTTAAAGATTTGTTTAACAAGCCTGGACTCCAAAGGACAATGACAAGCAAAATGATTCATTCTAACTTGTACATGTTGTCCATTTGAGCAACCTACATGCAATCATTGCAAACATCTAGCAATCATTGGAGCAATCTCACAAAACAATGGAAGGAATGATCATTGCTTGAGTTTGCATTGTTTATGTTTTGTGTTTCCATTTATGCTCTAATTGAAGGTGTATGTTGTTATTCGGATTGAGTGATTATTTTATATGCTTTTACTCTCTTTTAGTCCAAATTTCACCATAACAGTAACAATATAAGATAGGGGATTAAAAACCAAAATGGTTTATGAAAATGTATAAGCATAAATAGTGCATATGAAACATCTTGTAAAATCTTTGTAAGAAATGTACTCGCATGGAATGCAGTGATTGGCAAACATACACAAAATGGATTTGTTGAGAAGAGAATGCAAGATTTAAGCTACCCACTTGAAACAAGTTGTATACTCTCATGGAAAAAGGCTTCCCAAAAATTGAGACAAATGCAATTGATAGGTTTAAAATCAACTTCTGCAACCTCTGTGTGTGCTTCTACAATCATTGCATTACATTTATTTGAGTGATTTTGTAAGAGAATTCACTTGTGCTGTATATGCATTTACATTTTGACAAAAATCTTGCTTTATTTATGCTGTAATAAATAAGCATATATCTACATGAACTTTGATAATATAAAGGATATATCTACATGTCTAATAGGCCCTTCTTTACATCATCAATATCATCTACTCCAACAAGATTGAAGGAAAACATCCATGCCTTCAGCACCTTACCCAACTATAGGTACCTTTTTCAGGCAAAACAAGGTCCCTCATGATCAACTGGAGTAGGAGGCATGTCTGGCTGGGAATCCTGCTACTCTAGTTACATCAGTAATCAGGTCCTGCACTCTAGTGCTCAATAATGGCTTAGCATGCATGGTTCAATATGAAAATCCTATTCCTAAAATACTATAAAAATGAACACAAAGCTTACATTAATGGAGCAAAAGAGTCCAAAAATCTCTGCCTACAAAGGTAAGCCGAGAAAGCACTTGGAATTGTGCCCTGATTGGCAAAGAGTCAACCTCTACATTGTAAGCAGAGAAGAATCATCCTAAAAGGTAGATTTGGATCACGCTTTTTACGAACTCCTCAAAGAAGCCAAAAGAATGTTACGCTAAACACTTTTTTGTGCTGCACCTAACAATCCAAATGTCACTTAACAAATCTTCTTGCCAAGACAAAGGGATGGTAAAAAGGAAACCAAATTCAACTTGAAGCCAAGCCCAATGAGATCTGTCCAAAAATCACCTCCAAAAGATGTGTTTGTCTCCTCTCTCCCACATAATTTTGCAAAAGAAGAGTACATGATCAACTTCTAACACTACTCATGAAGGTTAATATCAAATCAACTGAATCAAAAGGATGGATTTCCTCATACACAATTTTGTTGAACAGTCTATGAGCTTCTCCAAACATTCTGGAATTGAACAATGTTGACCTTTCTCACCTAGATTGTTTGTATCAATGCTAAGGAATTTGGGAAGGTAAATATCAACAACAAATGAAGATAGCGTCTCATCAGAATAAAGATTGTTCTGACTAATAGAAATGCAACTCACCTGCAACTGTTAGAAAATACTCTCTTTTCTCAAAAGTACTCACCATTATATTTGACCCAATGGTGAAATATATGCTCATGCAAAATGTTGTGAGAAAGAGGATAATTTGTCTACATGATGTGGGAGTATGATCTTGAAGGATGACCAAAGAGCATACTATACAAGATAACACTATAGATGATTAGTATAGGGATATAGTGTCTAGTAAGTTGAAGCAAAGGTCTTCTAACCATATGAATCCAAATCAAATGAGATATTTTATGGATGAAGTGTGTTAAATTTATGATCAAATTAGGAACCTTATATAGGAGAGATCATAAGTGAACCTATTTGAGATGCCTAAATAAATAAGAATCAAGCACGGTATTAAAGGAATTCCCTCATGAGTACCTTAGTATTGGGCATAGTTCAAGTAACTCTATCAATATAAAAATTATGTATTGATATTATTGGCCTTGTATTTTCAAGGAAACACGCAGATAAATAATTCCATACCTATCAAGTGGTAGTCCATATAGAACATAGAATCCCTACTATAGAGCGATTTGCTAAACTTTTTCTTTAAGCATTAGCATCACATTATCAAGGGATTTCAAGTTTTAAAGAACCCAAAAAAAAATGACAAATATTGATTCACAAAATACTACAATTAGTATATCACTACTGTTGTGAAGCAATATTGGGACGCTATCTTTCAGACAATGCATCAGCAAAGAACGGCGAGTTTAACTTCTAGCATAGTGTAGTAGTCGAACTAATTTGTGATCCCCTGTGATTCAGTGGAGTTGAGTAGGATTCAGCTCAACCATGTGACAACCACTTACAACTTCACTTCCATCGATGTAAAGATTAATTTTAATTATGATTTCCTAGCCTTCGAATTATAATCGAAGCGATAAAAGCATGATAAACAACATTAGCAGGCAACAAACTCCTAATATAACTAGTTCGCCCTCTAAAGCACTTGATAGCATATGTACTAAGAAAGACATACAAATTTGAGATTGGCATCAGTTTGTCAGAGGTGATCAGTTGTCCACACCAGAATTTCAGTGTGTAGAATAAGATTTTTCAACATCACATGCCATCAATAATTATTTAAAAAAAGGATAAAATATTAAACATAAGCTGATCAGTGAGGTCTTTCAGGAACCCTAAATGGGCCACCAGACAATCAACACGGCATCAGTTCTGTCCGCCCGTCTGCTTTCTTCATCACAAAGACCATTTCATCTTCCCTTAAGAAGATACATAAAAACAAAAAATAAAAATAAAAGATGCAAGAAACCCTAATCGCCCATTTATCAAGAACCCCACGATGCAAAAGAGTTGGTAAATGATGCCATTCAAAACTATGGATCTGCTATGCTATAACTACAAAAGCTAAAAACTATTAATATTAAGCAAGAAACAAAACCCTCAATTGGATTGAATGCTCAGAAGATATAGATACATTCATTGACTTATCTCAGAAGTCCAAACATAAATGTTAAGGTCTTCATCACTGCAAACGAACCAATCTCCACCCATTAAAAAAGCAAATTTCGAGATCTTTTAATACCAAAAAAATTGTAGATTGATATTGAGAAAAGATTATAGAGAAGTTTCTACTTACAACCAAAAACCACCCAATGACAAGATAATCTAATTAAAAACACATTTTTCCTGTTATGGACCAGCCACAATGAACAAAATAAAGGCCACTCGATGAGGATAGTTAATGGTAGCTTGCACATTTTAGAAATCATATACGAGTTGTGATTTTTATTTGAAGAAAAAGAGGACCTTATAACATCACGGACTGTAGAGGTGGTTTATTTAGGGTTTCTAGCAAAAAAGTAGGTTTGAAGCAGCTCCGTAGCAGGATCAGGGAGCGTGAGTGGGTTCAAAATATGCCCCCAACAACTGTAGAAACTCGGGATAAAAACAATGCTTTTTCCCGTCGGTGGTGATGTTCCCGACAAAATTTCTTGGCGTGAGACAACTTCTCGGCGGGAAGCTCACGCATAATATAGCCTATCGGCTAAAAAATGAAGGTGAAAATCGTTACAGTAATTGAAATGGGTAAATTTTAAAATATATAAATATATATATTTAAAAGAATTCTCGTGATCGAAATGGTTGATTCAATTTAAATAAAGTGACATTTTGACTACCCAATAAAATATTAAAATATAGATGAAAAATTATTTCGGAGATGAAGAGAGTTATTAAATTTGGTTTTAGAGGGGTAGGTTTCTAACTTTTTCTGAGCATAAAAATCACCCAACAGGTGGTTAATCGGGAGAATAGGGAATTGACGGGTGGAAAATGAATTTTGTGCATTGCCCATCTGTCCCTTAGTTTCTTGAAAATCAATAGAGACTCTTCCTTGATTTATTTTTGGGTGATTTCCAGGGTAAAATGCATGATTCAGAGATGTTACCAGGAGATCATTTAGAGAAGAAAGAAAATATTGGGAACTTAGTAAAATACAGCTTGGTGAAAAGTGAAAAGAAAATCACCATTGGAGAAAGTTTTGAACGGTTCTTGCCAAATTCCGTGATCCAATGAAGATCTTCAGGTTGGTGATTTTGTTTTAAATTCACATTATTCGTTGTTTTGCATAAAATATATTGTTAACACAACCTGGTTTATGTGCATTTGATGGTTTATTTTTTATGAAATTGTGGTGGCATCAATAGTAGTTAATTTTTCCTTTAAGCTTTTGAAGTTTGTTGCCAGTTTGACATTCATCCACCTCAGGCTTGGGTTTATGTTTCACTTCTCTCCTTCTCTGGAGTTGCTGCGTAGGTAGCCAAGGCTGCTGTGCGCAGCCTCCTCCCTTCACCTGTGCCCAACCTATAGTCATATATGATACACAGGCACCACAGGTTTGACTAGATTCTTAGTAATAGGTTTTGGGTGTCATCAAGATAGCCATTACGACATGTAGGTCAACCATGCTCTCCTAATGATCAACTTAATTTGTAATGCAATAAGGTTGATTGTTGGTGAAGTATGCGCAACCATCAACCACTAAGCTTGTTTGGCTGCGTGCACCTAGAACACAAGCAGAGCTTTCAGCATAGGAGGTGTTACTGAGTACTTCATTAATTCTAATATTTTGAGGGATCCCTTACAAATCCATTTTTGTGCACATTCGGCAACCGTTGCATTTCACTCCTTGAGACCGCATTCTCTCCCAACTTCTTTTGGCGTAGGCAAAGAGGAATGCGGGCTAAGGTTGTGTAATTGGATTTACACCTACCTTCATGCGCTAGATCAACTTCTTCAGAGAATTTATCTTGTAAATCCTCTTATTATTTTTCATTAACTTCACTCCCTGTTGGTCAATCTGCCTGTTTGTTTTATAACTGAACCTCCTTTGTGATAGATATATTTATTTTAAAGCAAACCGATGGCTTCAGTTTGTGATGTCATTCACCAACTTGGTATTTCCTGTGCATGCCTTATGTTCTATGTTTTGGAATTGGCATTTAGGCCATGGGAATTAGCATTCAATTATATATTTTTTTTATGACTTTGGTGTGATATATTATATGTTGAAAAGTGATCTATTGTGTTTTATTTTATTTCAAAGAAAATGAGATTTGCTTGGTCATGATGTGTTTCTTTTATATTTATACTTAAAGGTAATTTGTTCGTGTTAAAGTGGAGTAATTAGGTATTTTTGGAAAGGCATTAATATAAACCTTTAATTATCTTAAATGATCTCATCATGAATGAATAGATAAAAGTAAAGTTGATTCTTATGCTCTTACAATTTATTATTTTGCCATGAAAATTAATTATTCAAGAATATTGTGATTATAGTGCTTTTCTGATTTTTGTGGTAGGTAATTTAATTATTATTGTGTTAATAGTGTAGTGAGAATATTTGTCTCTATATTTTCTTTAATTGTTTTAATAATGAGCGTATAAATTAAATGTAAACTGATTATTTTGAAAGTGCCATAAAATAGAATCTTGAATGTGTTTTGTGGATCATTTAATTTAAATTTATTTATATATAGTTATGCTCTGTGTTCATTGTTTTCCTGAAAAGATAAAAATATTAAATTAAGTGTTATATATATATATATGATCTGTATAAATATATAAGTTCAAATCAGGGTTACAATTTAAAGAAATTAGTTGTAAATTGTTAAAGTTATATATTCTTGATGATTTCCAATTAAATTTATTTATTGCTACAAAATATAAATTAAAGAAAATTAGTTAATGAAATAGGATAATTAGGTATTAATAGATTTTCCCTTTATTTTTTTAAAGTTGTATGGATTATGGACTTACAATTAGGAGCCCTTAATTTGGAAAAGACTTAAATCAGACAGTGTAGATTGTAATTACATAGTTCTTATCTATTTAAAAGATATTATGATGAAAATGCATATAATTATAGTTGATTATTTACATTATTCTTTACATTATCTTGAGTAAGATTGGTCTATGTTTACGTTTAAGTGAATGGGTATTTATAGTTGACATTGAACATGTTTTGCTAGTTATCTTTATATTCTGAGTGCTCTTTGGAATTAGTTCCTTATGCATGTTAGTGGTTCCATGATTGATCATATTTTCCTCTTGTATTATTTCGCCATTGAGGTAATCTTTATGTATAGACATGTTTTGGATATGTTGGGAACCCGTAAATGATTAAGTTACTTCCTTTTGGATAAGTTATGGGTGGTAGGTTGTTAGGTTTCCAGAGGCGATGGGAAACTTGTTTTGTGTTGAATTTTCCCATGATTAGACCATTGTGTTTCCATTGATCGTATTCCTATTTTGCTCTCTCGTGGGTGTACCTTGTTCTATGATTATTTTTTCCTTTGGTTATGACTATGAGTGAGATGGTTCATGCCTCACATGTGCATTTGTTTTGTGGCTCTTATGTTTGGTACACCCCTTTTTGTTGTGAGTCTTGTTTTGGAACTGTTGGGGAGGGTGGCTCTTCATGGGGCTGGCGCACAAAGGGGCTGTTAGGGTAACCCATGGAAGAGTTTTCCTAAACAAGTGATAATGTAATTAATGAACTAGTGGGTTTGGGTAGTTAAAAACTAAACAAGATTAATTATGTGCCTCACCCATACCGTTAGTGCTTTCACAGGCTAAGTATGGGATGAGAAGACCTGGTTGGTAAGATCACTACCTTTTCCTCACGAAAGGTAAGTAGATCCGCATGAGTCACCCTATGGAGCGGCGCCTTGAGATAGGCAGTCAAGATAACCATAGATGGAGGTGGCACCTTGTGATAGGTTGTCTGGATAATCCATGTAAGGACATGCGATGACACTCTCCCACAGTACCCGTTTATTATCCCTTGTTTGGTTTCCTCTGGGAGTGTTGTTTGTATTTGTTTGATGTTGTTTTAGGTCGGTGTTGTGTTAACCTTGTCTGCTTGACCTTGTTTGGATGTGGGTCCTTTCTTGTCATCTCCTAGCATGGGGGGTGGACCTTCGGGTCCACATGGTCGGGTGTAACGTGCTATGCACCCCATTGGGTTCCCAGGTTGTGTTCGTGATGCGGAAGTGGACACAGAGTTTCAGAGCTTCACTTGGTTGAAGACGGATCCATGCTTTGCACCTTATTCTTCCTTGATGTATTATTCTTGTACTTGATGTACTCTTCCCGTTGATATAAGGGAAGCAGTGTGTAATGTATTATTGTATCCATGATGTGTTGTATCTATGGAAATATGCTCCACAATTTGTAATATTGAACTATGAATTGAAAAGTAATGAATGATGTATATCATTTCATCTCTATTGATCATGGATGGCTGTATGTTATTTTCGTGTAATCTTGTATTTCATTCGCTATCGTCATGGTATGGGTTTTATGTTTAGTAATGTCATCCTGTGTACCCCAGAGGACGTAGATGAATTTGTAAATGCATAATTTCTCTTCATGTATTGTATGTACATACTTATCTTATGCAATGTTTCTCTTTCAATTTTTTTTTTGTGGAATTTTGTTGTCCTTTAGGGTTCACATGGCGGGGTGTTACATGTCGACTCAATATCCAAACATATATGCTTCTAAAACATGTAACACTTCAAAGTAGGTCGAAAGGGACATATAATTACTGCCATAAGTCCAATCCAAACTTCCTTTAACTCTGCATGACCTCAAGCCTTTAGGCCATCCCTATTAGTGAAGCAAAAAAGAGATGAACCAACCGTTCATCCGCATATCAACACGTGAACCACAAAAGCATGTGCCACTTGGACCCAACATGGACCCAACATACTTAGGAAACATGTAAACACTCCCATAGATCCTTATAGCAAAAAAATAATCTGTGGTAGAATGCATAGCATTCCAAATAGCTAAATTGCCATAGTAACTCTCCTAAATCTAGAGCAATACTCTGTCAACTCCAACTTTAACTGCAGAGGGCTTTAGGATGTGAAACCTTGGATTTAAAATCCTCCAACAAGTACCAAAATTACCTCAGAACCGCATAATTGAATTCTTCATGGCGGAGCAATACAAACCTCAAAACTAGTTCACTATATAGTGAAAATTATGCTCTGGGACTTAGACAATTCTGTAAAATTTTTAGCCTGCACCAGACCAACAAAAAATGTATCTATGCACATCAAACATCAATATAGATACCACAAAAAATGTTGAAATCAATGAAAAAACCATAGTAGCATCACCAAAAATTTCCCCAACATCATAGCAGCATCATCTGCCAATCTTCTCTTCCAACACTCTTCTCACAAATCTTCCAACAGTTTTCATCACATCTTCCAACAAAACTCAATCATCATCTTCTATTGTTATTGATAAAATTGGAATCACCACATCCTTGGACCCTATTTTTTTAGTGTAACATGACATCCATATGGGTGATCCCACAATAGTGGTTTACAATTTTTGGCCAAACTGGACACTGAAATAATTTTTTCTAACTAAATCTTCACTTTCGGGCACCTGTAGTGGCTAAATCGTGATTTATTTGAAGATGATGCAAACTAGAGTTTCATGAAATTTTGTCTGTAGATTCTAAATATATTTTTTTCAAATTTTTTGGAATCATATTGCACCTCTTTTTCCATCTCCTCGAAAACTAGTTTTTTTTATTAAAACAACATTTTTAAGGATTGACGTCTGTATAACACATAACCTTTTTTTTCCATGAAGGATAAAATTCTAATTTTTTTCGAATTTATATTTGTAACTCAATATCTAGTGCTTCCACTTGGATAGTGTTTTATTGAATATTTTTTCCTTAATCAAGTTTCAAAGTCAAACCAATTACTTAGACATAGGGACCGTAACCGTAACTTTTTTTATGTATCATTCATTTTTTGGTTGGATCAAGGACTTCAATATCTGGTGTCATATTTTTCAATTTTTTGATAATCTTCTATTTTTCCACATGTGCAGAACAAAGAGCTTGATTTTGGTGAAAAACCTATGTTTAATAAAACAAAAAAGATAATAAAACCAAAACATATTAAAATTATAGTTATTGGATAGCTTGTTTCGAGGACTACCTAATTCTAGTTGGGTTTGTGAAGTCTCCTCCATTTTCATCCTCAACCCGAGCTTCGAAGGGAAAAATTTTTTTTTTTTGTGCCAGAGAGCAGGAAGGTGGGAAAAGGGGGGTTTGAGTGAACCAGGGTTCATTGAACCCCCTTTCAAAAAGGGGTTTTCATTGTTTTTTTTGGCGGGATGGTGGGAACATGCATTAAATGGGTTCGCTTGAACCTAGGTTCTAGCGAACCCTCTTTTGGTTCGTTCAAACCTATTAGTTTGCTCGAACCCCTAAAAAGATTTTTTTTGGCATGGGGTCATTTTTTTCAAGTTTTCCTTCCTCATTCCAGTTGTAAAGCACTTTTGTGGGTTCACCCATATTCTTCTAGACACAACTACTTAGGATTCGTATCTTGTAGACATATCATCCTTGTTTGTAGAGTCTCAAATTTCATATTTGGAGTATTAATTTGAGGACATTCATATCCTCTTTATTGACACCACATCATCATTGTTGGCCCATCATATTCATCATACTTGGAGCTTGTTCTACATTAGTCTTCACATATTTTTGGATTGACATAATCTCTTTTTTGACATGTGGACACTTGATCATTTTTTAGAGGTACACACCATTTGGATTTGGATTAATGATTCTTACATCTTTTGGAATTTCTTCTCCAATCACTCGTGGATCTGTTTCTTCCTAAGGGAATAAATATTGTTTGCAGATAGTGGATCATGTTCTATCTTCAAGCCTTCATTATTGGTACAAGAGCTCTTTCTTTATGCGGGAGATTCATATACTCATTTCATCTCTCTTATTGGGGGGAAACCTAATATAATTGTGTGAAAAAATTAGTCCTTTAGGGTCACATTGAATCCTTTTATCCTTCTTTCACTAGTGTAATTATTTTATTTTCTCTCTTTTGGAGAGGATTTTTTTCAATGTGGTTTTCTCCAAGTTTCTCTAGTTATGAGAAATTTCATTTGTTTGTGCATGGTTGCCTCATTAGGCCTTGTATCTGGGACCCATTCATGCATCCATCATTGAATTCTTCATCAAGGTTTTTAGCTTCTCTCTAAGTTGATCTTAAGGGGGGTGTTGGAGTAATTAGGATAATCACCTAATGATTAATTAATCATTAATTAATTTATTAGGTCCCTTATTACTTCAATTACTTAAGCTAAACTTAGGAGTGCTTTTCTATTATTAGATTGGGATATTTATAGGTCAAGTTCTCTCATTGCATAAGATTAGGACACTTGTCACAATCTAATCAAATCCTCATCTAGGGTTTTCACTTTTTCTTTTATAAGAATTCATTATTATATTTTGTAATCATTCACATGAATTCACATTCATTATTCAATACAAAAGACATATCAGATGCTTGTGTGGATAAATTATCTTATCAAGGTTGCATGAGCATAATCATTGCTTTGTTCTCTTATTTTTGATATTGTAATTGAGGAAACTTTTTCTTTGAAGAAATCTTGGTATAATTTGAGTACCACTCATATGTGGTGTCATATGAAAAGAAGAACCCGAGTCAATCAACTAAGAATCATCACCAACAATGTTATTAGACACAAAAGAAACACTACTATGTGTTCCATATAAGTTATTATTTTTCATGCTTATTAAAAAATAGCTATACAATAAAAAATATTTCCATGCTAATATCATCCATTTACTTATCTTCTAATAACTTTAGTCTTTCTTCCTTAACTTTGTAGTTGGAAATTTGTTTTCCTTTTTTAGCTTTTCATAGTGGCCATAAGCAAATGTTAGCAATATTCTTACTTCTTCAATGGACTTTATGCAAGATATAGCCACAAATTTAAAACCCATTCTTTCTTTCTTTCCTATGTCAATTGTGGCTTTTAAAAGAGTCAAACTTTGTCATTGTGTAAATTGTCAATTCTCAAGCCAACTGCAAGGGTACTTTGTTTGTGTCTCTTCTTTGTATTTGTATAACTGGAATTGTATGTAGAGTTTCATTTTAAAATGGTATCCTTGAGTGTCTTTAATTTAATTTATTATGTAAAATATTTTTATGTTTAGTCTTTTGTTTATAAGATAGTTGAATATTATCAATTTTTACCCCTCAACAATTACAAAGTCATTCAAAAAATTGGCATGTATTATGTGTATATATATGTACATATTAATAAAATTACAATTATATAAATTTTACCATTTAAAATAATAATAAAGTTTAACATAATAATGCTTTGAATTTTACTTATTATTTGAAATGACTATGTTTTTTAGTTTTACTTTGCTTTGTTTATAACATAATTGAATATTTTTAATTTTACAGTTCCCATTAACAATTACAAAGTCAATCAAAAAATCCAAATATATTATGTGTCTATATATATGCATAGTAATAAATTTTTAAGATAGTAGGGTTTTTTATTTAATATATTAATAATTAATTAATTTGGCCCCCTTTTTACTTAATTACACTTAAGATAGACTTAGGGTGCTTTTCTATTTTTAGGTCACATATTTTTTGTTTCATAAAATAGGATGTGAAAACTTGTCATAATCTATTCTAATCCTCACCTAAGATTTCATCTAGGGAACTGCTTTTTTGATTTTTCCTTTTAGAAGGATTCATTATTGTACTTATAATCATTCAATAATTCAATTATCCATTCAATACAAAAGCTTAATCATGATTCTTTTTAGATCAATTCCATTCTCAAGGTTACATAGCACAATCATTGAATTTGATCTCTCCATGTGACATGAATTTTGATTATATGTGATTTTTGAGAGTTGCGAGGTTTAAAAATAAACTCTAACATGGTATTAGAGCACTAGATCTATGAATTTCTATCCTTCTTCTGAGATATGAGACCTTGAGAGAAAATTAATGTATCCTAGAGCAAAAAAACATAATTGTTGAGTCTAGAACATTTAGAAACCCTAAGATCACCTGTTTAAATGCCAAAATATGGGTAGGCTATTTTTTGGGGGGCTTGGAAATTTGTGCACATAAATATGTTCAATCATAAAACTTCATACGCAAGACCCATCATTAAATCCTGTGTTTGAAGGGGGTATAGGGAAAAATTCTATTTTTTTTTGTAAAATTAAAACATTAAAAAAAAGAGGGGGGCATTTTATTCCTATGGAGGGTACACATAGTACCCTATTGCATATTTTTATAACATCTATTGAGGCTAGTTGGACCCCACATCTAGGTGCTAAAAAAAATTCCCATTGATGACAATCAATCACCATGATGGCCCCCACTGATGAAATTATATCGATGTTAGTGAGTTCTTGACCAAAAACTTGCCCAAGATTATGAAAGATAGAATCTTAAGAATCAACATAGAAGTTTTCTGATGATTAATGTGGGTAAAAGTACAAAGTTGTGTCACAATTTCAGCCAACTTATTAGCACAAGTGAATTTAAATATTTCTAACTAAAAATCAATTTTGGTCAAATATATGATCTTGTAAGACTCATTCTAGCTAAGTTAGATATGTTCACAACTTTTCCAACTAAAATTGTTGGCTAAATTTATATATAACACCACTCTGAGGTCAATTTACCAAAAAAAAAGATTTATTAACTTCTACTCATGTAAATAACATCTTTTTTTAAAATATAAATTACCCTTTTGTAGATCCATAAGTTTAGTTTTCAAATATATATATATATATATAAATTATTTAATAATTATTTATATTTTCTTTTTTATTTTTACTAAAAGTAGGTCATCAACACAAAATATTAGGTTGATTACCATGTTAAGGAAAAATAGTAAAACTTATTAAAAAAATTGAAAAAAATATGATGCAAGTTAGATAAAAGAATCTATATCAAGATGGTATAATTTTTTTTCCATTTTAGATAAATAGATAATATGAAAGTTATTGTTAGATGGAAATGACTATGTTTTAATATGCACACATTTTAATATTATTTAAAAATATATATTTATCAAAATTGGAAAAAAATATAACCATGCACTAAAGTTTCAAGTTATAAATACACAAAAAATTAAATATTTTTGTTTTACTATATAATGATTGATGTCTCATGTAACTTCATTTTTTAGCTTTTTTTTAGCAACTAAATGATAGTGTCAATTTATAAAAGACATATTCAAATAATTTTTAAATTTTTATTAAAAAATACAAGCATAAATATACTAAAAAATAAATATTTTATTAGTTTACATCATTTCAAAATTCAAAACATACATGTCACCTTTTAGTGATTCAATTTTAAAAGTTGGATCAGTGTTGGCTGTTTCCTTTAAAAAGCATGACATAGCTTTCTACTTTTACCCATGTATATTCCAACCACTTTGTAATTTTATAGCCAATGAGGGCAATATTCCAATGGGGGAGCATATTCCATATGTTGATGTCATCATGACATCAACACAATACCTTTAACAAGCCACTAAACCCTAGTTTTATACCCTAAACGACTATTTTTTCTTTTTGACATAACTTTGGCATATGGTATCAAAATTTGGAAAATAAAATATTTTCAAAAAATTGGTTCTATGTAATTTCTAGTGGTGTAGGCCTCATATCATATTTTTCTACTAATAAAATTTATCACATGTCAAAGTTAGATCAATTTTTTCTTTCAATCTTATAATTTTTTTCCTATATCATTGATTTTTTCAATTCTTGTGTCGTTGGAAAGGTATTTTAGAGATATTTATATATATTCATGCACTTTTTATAGAGTCTAAAATAAGTATTTTTTATTTAGTTTATCTTCATTTCTTAATTTTATTAATTACTTGTATATCTTGGCACCTAGAAATGTTCTATTTGCATGCGATGAATTCATTTGGTATTATTTAAATGTATTGAGATTATTGATCTTTGATTTTATCATTTAAGGAGGTATCATGGGTTTTTCTATCCATCCTTTTATGGTAATTTAAAAAAAAAATTATGAGCCTTGGAAAAATGACATCTTGACACATCTTAGTTGGCTTAATATTTTTCCTTATTTTTATGGAATAGACACACTAAGGAGTAGATAAACATGGGGTAAAATCATTGATCACATTGTAGGATTGATTTGTTCTAGTGTTTACCATGTGACACTATGTGCAGTGTTGTATTAGACATTGATTGTCTCTATACACTTTAGAATAGACTTTGGGAGATCAATGGAGACCCCCATATCTCTCCATTCCTAGAGGATCATACTACATATTTCCTCATTCCTATTGATTATACAAATTTCATACCCTTTGTTGATGATACTTTAGAGGAAAGTTTGAGTATATCATAGGTCTTGCATGTTTTGATTGTTGCAGTTTGGTTTTCATTGATGTCAAAGTGTGAGTATTGATTGTCATTGATGTTAGAAGTATGTTGGAGTTGGTTGCAGTTTGGCTGATTGGTTTTCAGTCTCTGAGAGATGCTCCACATTTCTCCACTGTGATGCTTCACTCCTACGGTTTGGAAGATAGATTCATAGTGTGTCAAAGCATGTGTGGTCTAAGTTTAAGATCAATTGTGATATGGAAAGGTGGTTCTGTAAGTGAAAAATTCAAGGAAGTGTTGTTTTTGTGAGGATTCTCACAAAGGTATAAAGTTTTGCTTTGCATTCCTCCATGTTTATAAATATGGTTGTGTGTGATCCCACAAAGCTGGTTTACAATTTCTGGGAGATTTTGATTTTTGTTGAAATCACATATTTTTAAAAAATCTAATGATTTAAGCCTTAAAAAGTTCCATTTAAAGCATTTCAATTGAAGAGGGTTTGATCAAACTACCTTAGATCAAACCCCCTTGGATAGAACCCCGCTAGTTTTAAACCATACCTATAATGGAGTCTCCTTTACACCTATCAAAATGCTGATAAAAAACCACTTTTGATTCACCTTTTGGGGGATCAAATGAATTCATTTTTTTTTTGTAAGTATGTAGTCCTTATTATAAGCTTCCCAAAAAGTATAATTTTAAATAAATTTAATTTTATTATTATAATATTTATTTTTTATTTCTTGTGAATGTAGGTTTTCAACGAAAATCAAGCTCTCTGATTGCATGTGGAAAAATAGAAGATTATCAAAAAAAAAATTGAAAAATATGAGTGCACCAGATATTGAAGTCCTCGATCAAACAAAAAAAAAAAAAATTGATACATACAAAAAAAAGTTACGCGTTATACAGTCCGCCTATGTCTAAATTGTAATTGGTTTGACTTTGAAACTTGATTAAGGAAAAAATATTCAATAAAACACTATGAATCCAATTGGAAGCACTAGATATCGTAGTTACAAATCTGAATTCAAAAAAAAAGAATTTTATCCTTCATGGAAAAAAATTTATGTGTTATCTGATGTCCTCCTTAAAAATAGTGTTTCAGAAAAAAGTTTGGAAGAAGATGGAAAAAGTGAAATATGATTCCAAATTTTTTGAAAAAAATATATTTAGAATCTACAGACAAAATGTCACAAATCACTAGTTTGCATCATCTTCAAATTCCTCACGGTTTAGTTGCTATAGGTGCCCGAAAGTGAAGATTTAGTTAGAAAAAATCAGTTCAGTGTCCAGTTTGGCCAAAAATTGTAAACCAGTATCGTGGGATCACCCTTGTATGGTTCAGAAGTTAATTTCAACATGATGTGGAGGTGCTACTTCCAGATTTTCATATCATTTGTCCTTCCATAGAGAAAGTTCTAAATGATAGAGTACAACACTGTGCTATCCAGTGGTGGTTTTAATGTCTATTGGGTTATGCCAACTTGTTTCTACATGAAGTTGTGAAAGAGTTGTATGAGAATGATCTTGAAGATCTTGTGATGTTTCCTTTTTCTCTACAAGATGCTTTCTATTTTCTTCAAAACAGGTTGTGGTCCGAAATGAAGGTATTGCTAGGTTATGCTTTTTCCTGTATGATTGGGGTATGTTGAAGGTGTACGCCAATAATTATTATTTGCATGGAGTTCAAGGAATATTGGAAGGTGTTGTATGGGTCATTCCAACTCATCTGGGAGAAGTGCAAGTAATGTTCAATCTTTCATGAGTACCACCAAGTTGTAATAACCAACATGCTATAAGTTTCATATTTTCTTGCTTAAGGTTGACCTATTTCAAAGGTGCGAAGCATGTAGATGTTGTTCATTGAAGATCGATGCTATGAAGAGTGTTTAGGACTAGATTAAGTGTGTGTTAGAATATGCAAGGTGTATTCCTCTTCTTGGTGTTGTGTGTAGTCCTTTTAGGGCTTTCCCTCTACATGTTTCATGTTGTTCGATATTTGGCCGACTTATAATATTCTTATTGTTCTTGTATGACATGTAATTTGTAATCAATGAAATATCATGTATATATTGTAAACTTAGTTGATCTAGGGTGTGTGTGTCAATTAGAGGAGAGTTGAGGATGTGTAATGAATTATGATACATATATGTAAGTGATTGAAAGAGAGAGTATAAGTAATAGGTCCTATCTAGATTCATCTTGAAGACATTTTGGTGACAAAAGGGAAGTGAAGAGTGTGCCTAATTGATTGCTAGGCAATGAGCCAAAAGAAAAACTTCTTGAAGGCTGAAAGCAATGAGCTAGTAAGTTGCATAGAAGACATTTGAAGAAGTTACAAAAGTTGTAAAAAGAAGAATTGAAATCATCAAAAGAATTGAGTTTCATTGTCAAATTCAGACAGTAGAAGGACTGTCATATTGTAATCATTTCTAAGTTTGTTCTCAGTTTAGGGAGTAGTCACTTCCTTGGGTTGTAGCCCTAAAACAAAGACTACAAGGAGTTGTAGCTTCCTTGGGAGTGACCCTAAAACCTTTCTACAGGGAGTAGTAGCTTCCTTGGGTTGTAGCCCTAAAACAA
>VDFB02008238.1:0-36539 GCA_007258455.2 Sequoia sempervirens
TTGCTATGTTGGCTCAATACTTGTATCTTCTAGTAGGGAGTTCCACAACAATGAATTCTTCTCCATAATAGCTAAGATATCCCAAAGGGATACAGTAGCAGAGGCTTTCTTCAATTGCTCCACCACATTGAATGGTGGCAGATTCAAGGACTTTTGCTCCTTGGATTTTGTTAAAGCAATCTCCTTGTGTGGCTGGTATTTTTGTGCAATTTTAAGGGAATGAGGACCTTGGTTAGAAACACCTTTGGGTTGTTCAAAAACTAGTTTTCCCATGAACCATAGATTTTTGGCACTCTAGGTCTCTCTAACACTTCTAAGGTTTTCCACCTAAAAGGAGAGAGAAAGGGGCCAAATAATCTAACAAGTTCACTCAAATATGCAATGATGGATGATGTTATGCCTAAATGAACTAAAATAAATGCAATTGAATGACTAAAACTTATCTAATTGAATTTAAAACTCATATTTAAGCTATGTTTGAAAACAGTGTGATATGTAAACAAGGAAGAAATTGAAGAAAATATGTAGAACAAAAGGTACACGGGTGAATCTGAGTGCACCTGGATGTAAATTGTTGATGTTGGGATATTTGGAATGCTGAAACACTTCACTAAAATTCCACAGTGAGACTCATTCGCTAAGGGTGGTGAATTAGTCCTCGTGCTAGTGAAAAAGTGTCAGGAACTAATTTCTGACAATCGGGATCCGAAATCTGACAAAATACAAATTTTCACGTCTCAGGTGGGACTCATTCACCAAGGGTGGTGAATCAATCCACTCCTATATTTATGGTAAATCGGGCAGCAACTCTGCAACACTAGATCTAGAAAAGTCTGAATGTTGGGTTACCAAAGTCAATTTTGCATGAAATGGATAGAAAAAACTCAAAAAGATTGAAATAGTATTAAGTTTACTTGAAGAACCTAGTTTACTTTACTTCCACTTTTCAACACCTTTAAACTTGTCAAATCTGCAAAATAGAGGTTGCAAATACAAATGCAAAGGGGAAAGATGTTGGAGGGTTAGAAAATAAGGGTTTGCCTTAGTCAAACCCAATAGAAATAAATGAAATGCAAAGGAAATGATAAATGAACATAAAGATGTTACAAACTTACCAAGATCCTTAATAATGCAAGTTTGAAGTGATGTCAATGGCTGCTTCAAAGTGCTTCAATATTTGCTTGATGATGTATTGCAAATGCTTGATTGAATGCTTGAATGCTTGGATGAGTGAATAATATGTTGAATATGTTGGATAGATTCAATGGATGTTAAAATGAGGTGAAATTAACTTATTTATATCAATCTTTTGTCTTAGTAACCATTCATGCATCATCACAGGCGAACATCAAGCATATTTTTGAATAAATCTTGAATGAAATTTAAAATATTTTGAATTTTGGACCCAAGGTGGACTCATTCACCACCCATGGCAAATGGGTCCCACTTAGGACATGAATTTAGGTGTTGGGAATTAAATCTCATTCAATGTTGTGTGTCGAGAGTATATTCCAGAATACACTTAAATAAAGCTTACGAGTGTATTAAAAGGCCAAATAAAACACGATAAAGGGATAAATAAGGGGAAATTTCCTAGAAAAGTGTGAATCTTTGTTACAAGAATTTACAAAACTTGAAAATAGGACTTTTTGATGTATAAAAAGATGATTTTTAGCTAAATTATATTAAATAGAGTCTAGAATAATGTGGAAATTTCTTACAACACTTCACAATACATTCACAAGACTTCAATATTTGAATTTTAGTACTTAGAAAAGCATTTTCAAGCCATGTTGCAACATAAAATCAAGCCAAAATGTGTAAAACACCATGAAACAAGACCTAAAAGGCCATGAAAATAACAAGGGGCCATTTTTCTATGACACAACCCATGAATCTCCTTTTAGAGTGAGTGTTATAATCTAGTTGCACTTGTTGGGCCTTAAATGTGGAATCCTCATTTGCAAATATTGCCTCCTCTTCTTCCATCCAAGAGAAGAGAGTGTGGTTAGGAGCTGTTCTAGGAACATTCCTTGCATTTGTGGAGAGGCATATACATAATCTCTAGAATCTGGCGCAATGCCTTGATTGTATTGTTCTGCCATTGTTTGTTGTAGATTGCCACATAGGAAATTTTGGGCATATGTGCTTTGTTGTAGGGGAAGCACCAAGGATTGATGTCATCAGTGAGATTTTTTTCCCCATTTTTAGCTCTCTATTCGATCTTTAGTGAACATTTTGTAGTAGAGTAGGCATCGACACTACCTAATTATTTGTTTAAACCTACAAATTTGTGTGTGAGGCTCCTTGGAACTATTTTTGCTAGTAGAAAGATCTTCTACCTTGGTAATTATGAAAGCTAGCTTTGTTTGTGTAGAGTGTAGTCGTTTGATATTAGTTATTTCATTTCATAAGGTTTGCAACTAGTCTTTGATGTCACTTGTCTCATATTTTGAATTGCCAAATGTGGAAGCAATATTTTGTGGCACACTCGAATACACATACATCAATTAGGGAGGAGAAAATGTATTGGTAGAAGCCATCTCCTAGGAAAGAGCTGATATCTCTACAAATATAGGCATAGCGGACTAAGGCGACAACCTTTTTAGTGTTGATTAAATTATTCTCTACCTTAACAGTGATGTTGTATGCATCTGACAAGGTGCTCCCACCAATATACTAGATCATTACTGAGAATTGACGTTGAGCAATTTCAGATAGAACATGAATGCCAAATTAGTTGATAGGTGGATAATAGTCTAGATCCTTTGCCAAGTTGTCTGAAGCCAAGCATTGAAGTTGTTCATGGCCTCATATGGGGCTCACTTTATGGTAACCAGCTACTGATATAGTGAAGACCAATCTCTATTATTTAAAAATATCTCATAGAAAGGATCTCCGAGTTGATCCTAGGTGCTAATAGTATTAGCTTCCAGAGTGTAGTACCAATCTAGGGCTTTGCCTCTAAAGGAGGCTACAAGCAACCTTATCGCTACATTTTGATTGGCGAAATCATGCACCAAACACATGTTTTCCAGATCCTACAAATGACCAGATGGTGTTTTTTAGCCTTCTCCAGTGAATTTTAGTAAAGCTTTTAGAGTAGAAGAAGGAATAGGATCCCATAAAACTAGTGCTATTGGTCCTATAAGAGGACTTCCAACATACCATGCTATAAATTTTCTATTAGCCATCTGTAGAGGGACCGATGGAGAGGTTGGGACATTTACTAGATGGGCTCTTGCTTGTACTGTTACCAGAGGTGGCACTAATAGGACAACGTTAATCATTGTATGAGATCTAGTAATGGGCCTATGGCTCATAAACCCACTTTAGATTTAGATATATTCAAATGGTCCCACTAGGTGTGCCAGAAAAAAAATATTGATGCCTAAAATTTCTAGGTAAATAGCCTTATTGGAAACTCAATTGACGGGGGTCCAATTGTGCTAAACTGAGTAACGTCCAATTTTTTTAAAGAAGTTGACTCCTATAATTGGGGGGTTGCAAAGGGAAAAGTTGGCAGATATATAAATAAAATCTAATCTAGGGTGATGTGCCAAGATGTAAGTGGGTGTGCACAAGAAATCTTCATTTTTGAGGGGATTTGAGGGCATGTTCAAAATTTTGCATGTCCAAAAATAATAAAATACATAGATGAAAAACTTAAGAAGTCTATCAGAAAACATAAGATAACTTCCATATACATTTACTAAAAAGAAGATTTCAAGACACGAATTGAATTAGTAAACTTATATTGAAATTATAGAATCCTGTAAATAAAATACTCGGTATAATAACAACACAGTATAATGTTTTGTCAATTAACTAAGAAACAAAAAGTTCAAACAAATTGGAAAAGTCTTTGAGTCTTAATACAATGATTAAAAAATAATACAAAGGCCAAGAGTCTTTCAATATCTTTTTGTGTATTCTCTGAACCCATTTTTAGAGAGTTGAAGCAGTATATTAGATTATTCCACCACCCAGAGCTAGCAATAGAAAATATTCCTTAGGCATGGCAATGCCACTTGTCACAATGATTCACAAAGGTTGTTGCAATATAAAAATTTTGAAACATGGTATCTGGTCGCCTCTAGCAAGGTGTGCTCTCCTACAATGATAATTTGATCCTAGAGTGAAAACAGTGATATCCCTATGAAGAAACATGTTTCTCACCCATAGAGTTGGTTAGGACATGTGGAAAAATAGTTGGGATTGACATTCATTCTTCCCTTCCTTGCTATCAAATTTCCCATGGAAAAGACATGTGGAGAAATCTTTATTTCAAGCACTAACTATGGGGTCCATCAATAGGTGCATGCAAAATGATGCAAGGTGTCACGTAGGTGGAGCTCAGAGGAGAAGGAAAGGAGAGAGGGATCTAAAAGGCCCACATTGTAGACATGTGGTGAAAGGGAGGGGCTCAAGAGAGAGGCAAGGAAAAAAACCCTTCCAAGGAGCACATGGTTGACACATGGTGCAATGTACAAAAGCACTTCAAAAAAGGAACCCAAGAATTTTCAAACATATGAGGTCTGGGCTAGGGAAAATGCAAAATCAAATCAGTAGTAACCACCTAGAGGGAGCGCTAAGCATTTTAATCCACAAGGATAAAGCAAAGAAATGTGTTTAAATCTTAATGGCTTTGACCAGGTCAAAATCTGAAGTTTGAGTTAACTTAATGCAGTAAATGAATTCTATTGACTCAACTTAGAAGATAGTCGATATTGGCTATATGTAAATCAAATATGATTAACTTCTTCTTAGATTATGAAAATCCTACCATCTCATGATTTTGGCACCACCTCTAAAACCATTTTTCTATAGGTGTTGATTTATGAATTTCACCCTGTGCTTTTGGAAATAGTCTTCTTAATGCTCGTAGAATTGAAAGTCGATTCACCATCGTCATTTTTTGAGTACAAAATTAATTTAGCGCCACGTCTGAGTTGAAAATTTCAAATGGAAGTGGTGTCAATTCACATGCCATGGTTGTAGGGAATGTTGGAGGCTAGGATCTCTATAAGTAGTTACACAACTCTCTTGTATCATACCATTATGATTGTCATCTTCATTAGATTTTTTCATTTGTCTTTTCTGATTTCCTTATACATCATCTAAGTATCATTTTGGGCATTAAGATATGTCCATTCTTCTCATTTTTGAGTGAACATTATTACAGCCAATATTCACATTTCTGAGTGAGTATTATTGCAACCAGTATACACATTTCTAAGTGAACATTATTGTAGCTAGTATTCACATTTCTAAGTGAACATTATTATAGCTATTATTCACATTTTTGAGTGAACATTATTGTAGCTAGTATTCACATTTCTGAGTGAACAATATTACAGCAAGTATGCATATTTCTGACAGCTCACTATTACCCTTAAGAAAGGCGTATTCTACATAAGGAAATCATCATTACCTATTAGTTATTTATGAGTGGAAAGAGGGAAATTGTGAGGAAAAGTTGTCAATTTTTGAGGAACTAGGAATTAATTCAAGGATTTGGACTAAGCTATAGGTGAAAGCAGCTCTTTCATCAATTTGGGAAAAGCATATATAGGCATGGGATTTTCTTCTATTATTTAATTGCAATAATTGTTATGCTACTTGAAAAGTACTTTCTGTTTGTGCATAAGAAGTGAATGTGTTTGTCTTTTGAAAAAGGAAAAATGAAGCATTCTAGCTATTTTATACAAATGTTTGTAAGATTTCCATAATAGGATAATGTTGTTTGCATTAGACATTATTTAAATAGGCTTGATTGAATGCAAGAGTCACATGACGTACACCTAGCTAAGTTATTAAGTTAAATAAGAAAGCTTGTGTTACTCCTAGGATAAGATAATCCAGTATGGGAAGGTGCTTATGTAATTGTTAGTTATATTCATTTCTAGTAGAATATATTGTTGTAGGTTAATCTAGGATGATAGATTATCCATTGAAGGAAAATTCCTATGCGTAGCATAAGATAGCCTTAAGTCAAATCAGCCCTGAGTAGTGTTTATGATAGATGTCTTCATTTGAAGTACTGAATGAGAACACTTTGGCCAAATTAGTGCAATGTACGACATTCACTTAGAGTGTGTGATGCTTGAGACTACACTATCAGTTGACCATGATACATTATTACATGCTAAGTCGAGATTGTAGGATTGCAAGTTCTAGCTATGTAGGACACAAAACTATGCTCAGTTAGTTGTCATTATCAGTTACTCTACCAATCTCTTCATTGAAGAGAAGGGCCATCTATCGAATGATAGATGTGTAGGGGACTGCATTAAGAGTTTGTGGTTGGTAGAAAAGTGTCTGGGTGATGCTTCTCCTCTACAATAGGTGACAAAAGAACCAAGGTTTGAAAGGAAAGGAACCTAGACCATCTTACAACTATTTTTTCAAAATCCCCATGAGCTATGTATGTATTTGTATGCTTCCTTATGCTAATGTATATTTGAAAAGAAAAGGAATACATGTTGAAATATGTTTTTGTGCCATAAAAAAGGGCCCCTTGTCATTTTTTATGGCCTTTTAGGTCTTGTTTCATGGTTTTTGATCTATTTCACTCAAATTTTATGATGTAATATGGCTTGAACATGCTTATTTAGGTACTAAAATTCAAATAATGATGTCTTGTGAAGGTGTTGTAAAGTGTTGTGAAGCATTTCTACATTCTTCTAGACTCTATTCATCACAATTCACCCAAAAATCATCTTTTCACACCTCAAAAAGCCTATTTTCAAGTGTTGTAAAGTCTTGTAACAAAGATTCACACTTTTATAGGCATATTTCCCTTACTTATATCTTTCTTACGACTTATTTTACCTCTTTATGCCCTCATATGCTTTAATTAACTATATCTTTTAATATAATCATGAAAAATAACATTAAATGCAACTTAATTCATGACACCTAATTTCAAGCCCTTGGTGGGACCCATTCACCATGGGTAGTGAATGAGTCCTCGGCTCCAAAATTTAAAATATTTCAAATTTTCTTTTGGGTTTTTATTCAAAAACACTTGATGTCAGCCTATGATGAGGTATGAATGGTTACTAAGGAAGAATATGGTATAAATAAGTGTTTTTACATCCATTTTAATTCCCATTCATTGAAGTATTCATCCAAGCACTCATTCTGACAATGTTCAGGCATTCAAGCATCTTACAACATTTCAACAATCAATATAAAAGTACTTTAGAGCATCCATTTGCATTACTTCAGATTTTGCATCATCAAGGGTTTGGTAAGTTGATAGGATTTGCATGTTATTAGTTTATCATTCATCTTCATTTCATTATTTTATTGAGGGTTTGATTATCAAAGTGGAGTTTGACCAAGACAAACCCTTATTTAGTAACCCTCAACCATTTTTTCCCCTTTTTCATTTGTGTTTGTAGAAATTTTGTATGCATATTTAACAAGTATTTAGATGTTGAAAAGTGGAGAACAAGTCAACTAGGTGCTTCAAGTCAATTTATTCATATTTCAAGCTTGGTGAATTTTTTCTGTTCATTTCCTGTAGAACTGACTTTGATAACTTGACAAGTATACATTTCCAAATCTGGTGTTGCAGAGTTGTCTCTTGATTTTGTAGAAATTTGGGAGAGGAATGATTCACCACTAGTGGTGAATGAGTCCTACCTTAGGACTAAAAATATAAGTTTTGTTAGATTTTGGATCCCGACTGTTAGAAACCAGTTCTCGACACTTTTTCAACAAGAGGACTAATTCGCCACCCTAGGCAAATGATTCCCACTATGAAAATTTAGTAACATAAGTCAACATTCACAACATTCTAGATTAATCAGATATTGTTGAGGTGCACTCTATTTCATCTTATTTCTTTCTATTTTGCATTATTTCTTCATTTACTTCATTATTTACATATCATAGTGTGTTTTCGAACATAGCATAAATCTTAGTTTTGCATTCAAATTAATTCATTTAGATCACTTAATCACACTTATATTACTTCATTTAGCTTAGAAAATAACATACATAACATAATTTGAGTGAACCCTTAGTATTTGTGGATCTAATCTCTTTCCTTTTAGGTGAAAAACCCTAGAAGAGTTAGAGAGCACATTGCATCCAAAAATCTATGGTTCAGTTGTATCTTGTTTGGAAATTGTTAATAAAAGAAATTAATTTTTTAATTTCAATGGCTTTATTACTCATTACCTTTACTTTTTTGGTGTAAAAGTAAGAAATTTTTACTGTATGAAAGGGTTAGGTCATTACATGCCTTTTTCTACTTAGAAAATTTTTCTTTTGGGTGCAGTTAATGCTATGCCCTTACTATTGGTCCATTAAATGTTGCCACTGAGGGGATACATGTGGATTTGATATTTTTATTCCACGAAAGTTTCAAAAATGCCACGAGAATGGAATTAGAACATTTTCCCCACTGCCTCTTTCACAAATAAGCTCATTGCATTGGGAAGCATGCTTTTAGCTATGAGAAACATGCTCAAGTAGTGCAAGGTACTTTTGAAAAGAAGTGCCTATTTAATTTGTCAGAATTTAATGCTTTAGTCCATGTCTTTTAACATAAGTATGCTGGTTGATGCTAATGATGGAAAAGGACACATGTCGATGATCAATATATGAGAGAATTTACTCCCAACGCCCAAATTTTATTTGTCAAGACCTTCTCTCAGATTTTCCATATGATTTGTCTACTACCCTCTAGTTGCTTTGGTATCTTCTCCATTGTAATCTTGCCAAAAATGGACTTCTTGTTGGTTGAGTTTTCTTGCACATATTTTCTATATATAGCTATGCCACCTTATTGCAATATTCATTCGAAGAAATAGCCTTTTAAGTTTAGTAAGCTTTTCTTGCTAACCAACATTTTGCTATAATTTGTTGCTTTATAAAAATGTCAACTAGCCTAGGAACTCCTATTTGGCATCTACCATGGAGGCCACAATATTGATTTGTGGGAGAGGTCATGAGTGATAGAATTAAGTACCTAGTGAAGAGGCGTGACCGCCTTGGATTGGTTGTGTTCAAGTGGGTAGTCACCCTAGACTACATTGATGATGAGAACTAGTTGAGGAACAATTGCAACATACTTTCTCACTTCATTTCTTCCTTACTCAACCCAAACATTTCCAAGCCCATGAAAATTGAATTGTACTACTAGATGTTTGAATATGTAGTAATGGAAGGGCTCAACAAAATCATGCAAATAGCTATCACTAGCGTCAATATTTTGAGTGCCATGGATAACCATAGGCACATGGATTATGGGATAGATGTACAATGGTTTCCCTTCCTCGCTAACTTCTACACCATGGACCTTGAGAAGCATTGTTCATCATCTCATCTAGTAGCCACCTACCTGCTATAGGTGTACGTCATGGAGTGCATTATGAGGTTTGACTGGAGAAAGCACTTTTCATTTCTAGTGTATAGTAATGGTGACTAGGCATGTGGTTCATGCTAGGTCAAGCCCATGTGTTCTATGTGTTTTCCCCCCTTTTGCACCCTAACAAAGAAGAAGAAGAAGAAGAAGAAGAAGAAGAAGAAAAACCCAACAACGAGCCACTTTGACTGCGTTATAATTGCTAGAGGGTTATCTTTACTGTTGTTTGCACATTGCCTCCTTTTTGCTTCTTTTTGGGTTCACTCGAGAAGGCTTCATGTTTAAATCCAAGTCTCAGGCTTGTATTACATTGTAATTTTTTTATGAATATAATATGATACAATACTTCTCTACTTCCTCTATGCTATTCTCATGGCTTATTCTCAAAACTAAAATGTATTTACAATTTTTTTTATATATGGTACATAGATGTTAAATTTTTTAAAGAATTGCATAGCTTAATGGAATAATTTTAGGTAAATACCATTCATTAGTATATCCAAAGTGTTACCTTCCATATCTTCAAGTTGATACACATTATTTTCCTTACATGCATTGATTCAGAAGGGTCCCTTCCATATTGTTTCAGATTTTGTATGTTGTCTTGGTTTCGCAGTGCACTCATCGTACTTTAGTACTAGGCTCCCTTCCGTGAAATCTAGGTTATAGGTATTTTTATCAAACCATCATTTTTTTGTCTATTGGCGACTAATCATGGCTCCATGAGATTTTTGTCCATCTTCCTCAAGTTTAAGGAGTTCCACCAACTGTACTTCCATTCCACCACTTTCTTCAATCTCTAGGGCTTTTAGTAGTTGCAAGGCAAAGACTTCTATGGAAACAGGTAAAACTACCTCTTTTCCATATACTAGTTCATAAGGAGAGGCCCTTACAATCTACTTGGGTATAATCCGGTCTACCCATAGAGCAGCTTGCAGGTGCTTGTGCCAATCACTTTTTCATTCTTACCTGATGTGCTTGATTAACCTAATTATGTTTTCATTGGTCAAATCCGCTAACCCATTTCCTTGTGGATAGAAATTTGATGAATTTTTAAGGTAAACCCCATGTTTGATAGAAAAAGATGGCATCCTCAAACCTACAAAATCCCAAGCATTGTTGGATATGATGGTTTTTGGTGAACCAAATCTTGTTACCAACTCTTCAAGAAAATTCACGATCTCACTATCTATAGCATTTTTTATAGTGAGGACCTACGTCCACCTTGTGAAGTAGTCAATCACTAGAAGGATGCACTTGTGACCAACACTAGAAATAGGATTTATCATTGCAATGAAATCCAAACCCCATTAAGTAAAGGGTTCCTTAGTTATAATTGGGCTCAAAGGAAAGGAAAAATTATTTCTTTTACCAACAAATAATTGGCACTAATTACACTTTTGCACCAGATGGTGCACTTCAGAAAACATTGAGGTCCAACAATATTCTGCTCACATTATCATCAAGGTTGTAGTCTTGGCAGAGAAATGTCCACCCTCAGGAATGCTATGGAATTCATTAACAACTCTTTCTGCCTATGGCTTCTCTAAGCATCAAAATAAGAAACCATCATAATTCCTCTCGAATAATATATCTTCAATTAATACATACCTAGTGCCTTGTATTCGGTATTATTTCATTTTATGGGATGAAAGGTTGGCTAGTTATTTCCCCTTTTGCATATATTTTCTTTCGATCTACCACCCAAAACTCGTCAGTCTTGAACTAGATTGAGTAGACTTGATTGGCCTCATTTTTAGCTATGAAACTTGATTCCTGCATAAGATATTTGTATAGGCCTCTTCCCTAAACTAGCTTGGTTAGTCTAATTTTTGTATCATACTCTAGGATCTTCGTGATCTAGTTTTCTCTCATCTCATTTATCTCACCCTCTATGATATACTCTTGCACATTGGGATGTGCAACAAGAATAGTGATTTTGTTTTCTAACACCAATGGTCAGAACTTCTTTAGGCTTTTAAAAATGGAAAAAGCCTGGTTTTAAAAAAAAAAATACTTTTCCTCTTATGCTTTAAGATTCCTTGATTGAAACATGAGAGGATGCTTTCCACTATTTCCTTCATCCTTCTGAGTGAGTATCAAAGCTATGCTATGGTGGTTGTTGTATACATAGAGCAAAAAATATTTGTAAAAGTTTAGGTTAGCCAACACCAGAGCAGTAGATATAGCTATCTTTAACTACTCAAAATTTTCTTTGGATTTGGGGGTCCATTTGAACATCCAGTTCTTTTTTAGCATCAGTTTGATAGGTATCACAATGCCTCCAAAATCTGAAATGAATTTGCTGACAAAGTTGACCTTTCCTAGAAAATACTATAGTCACTTCTTATTTATTGGTAGGGGTATTTCCATTATAGATCTCACCCTTTCAGGGTCTATTTCTATTCCATCCTTTGACACAACAAAACCAAGTAGCTTACCTTGGGGTACACCAAAAACACATTTTTTGGGATTCAAAGAAATCCCAAACTATTGAAATTTCTAGAATTTTTTTTTCCAAATGATCAAAGTGATCATTCCTTTGACTTTGAAAATACCATTAAGTCATCTAGATATATGAGAATAATTAGATTAATTAATCCTCTTAAGGAAATATCCATTGCTTGTTGAAAGGTCGAACCAACATTTGAAAGTCTGAATGCCATTTATTAGTATGCTAATTTTTTCCACTTAGTGGTAAATGTTGTTTTAGGTTGGTTTCCTTCCTTTACATATATGTGGTTATAACTTGAGAAACCATCAAGCAATGAAAACATCTCTAATTTGGCCATGGTCTACAGGATCTACTCCATTGACGACAAAGTGTAGTGGTCTTTTAGCGAGGCTTTATTCAAATCTTGAAAGTCAACATAAATCCTAATATCACGATTCTTTTTTGAACTGGTACCATATTTGACACCTAGGTAGAATGCTTAATTGGATATATGATCCTTGAATCGATCAACTTGGTGAGCTCTTGCACCATCAATGCTTTGAATTTTGGATTGAATGGCCTCTATTTTTGTTGAACTAGCTTTGATCCTTCCACTAAGTCAGTGGTATGCTAAATTATGCTTGGATCATACCCTCTAAGATCATCATAGGTCCAGGATATGTCTAGGCTATAACCCCATCATACCTGGAACATAGATCCTTTAGTCTTTCCTTGTCTTTCCATGGAACTTCCCTTCCGACTTTTAATTTTTTTCCATTTCTGAAATCAAGCTCTTTATAGTCCCTTATGTCT
The DNA here is from genome assembly GCA_007258455.2 of Sequoia sempervirens. Lineage (NCBI taxonomy): Eukaryota > Viridiplantae > Streptophyta > Pinopsida > Cupressales > Cupressaceae > Sequoia > Sequoia sempervirens. The sequence continues at coordinate 12,630 of VDFB02008238.1, forward strand.
GTAATGAATCTTTGTTTTCCATTTCTTACATCCTCACAATCAAAAATATTTTCAAGGGAGATCAAACCTCGAGGAAGCTTATTTCCTTTTAACTGGATAACCTACTCTTTAGGAAATTCTGCTCTTAGCTGGGAATAGTTGAAAGCTTCTCCTATTTTTTTTATAAAGGTAGCAATCTAAATTTTATCCTCAAATAATTTCTAATTTTGATCATTATTGAGGTTTTCTAGTTAGACAATGATCTATACTACATTCTAAATTGTTTTTGAATCAAAAACTAGTTCAAATTGCAAAAAAATTGAAGCCATCTGATCAACAACATAGTTTTGAGATCAGAGAGTAACTTGATGCTAAAAGCTTCAAAACTCTCAATTAGTTCCCATATCCAATGTTTGTACAACTTCATTCTTATATTCTTTATAGCCACTTACACATGGACCTAGCTCACAACTAGCTTTGAATCTTTGAAAGCTTGCACTCTCCTTATGCCCATCCATTTTGCAAGAATTAGACCATGAACCAAGGCTTCATTTTCTGCATCATTGCTCAAGCATGAGAACTAAAAATGAAAAGCCTTGAGGGTCTCTTATTCTTTCAAGGACACTAGTCGGACACTCACTTGAGAACCAAATTTTCATTTGGCACCATCAAAGTATAAGGTCCATAGACGGTTGTCACTTGGATATTCATATTCCTCCTAATCCTTTACCAATTTTAGAAAGACATGATCGTCATCAAAAATCACATAGGTACCTAGACCTATTGCATGAAAATTGCCAAACAGGTCGGAGTTGATGAATTGGTTGAGGAGCAACTCTTCCTCGAGAGTCCAATCACTCATTTCTTCTTCATCTTCCAACATCTCTACACATTATCTCTCCCTTTACGAGAAAGAGGTATGCACATTGCTTCAAAGCATAGAACTGCATTGGCTTCTATGTGTTATGGATGCAAATATTTAGACATGCTTTTCATCTTCACCCCATGCTTGGTCCTCAATATAAAGTGAGACAAATCGAGCACCAAATATCCACCAAGCTTTCCGATGAAATCTCTTGAAAGACATATTCTAAAGATTGGGGGAATGTCTATCATGACTATCTCTTGTGTGGTTGTTTGGCTTGGAAATAGAAGATGGTTAAGATAGATGTTTTATCCAACTGATGGTAAAAACCTTCTTTCCATTTGATTGCATGATTCCCTTCTTAATGGGCTCATACTTAAGTTTCAAGGCATTAGTCACTTGCTTTGGTATGACCATTGTACTATCTTTTGAATCAATCATGTTGTTATGAAAAAAGTTTCTCCCACAATCAGTGTTAAAAAGAAGGTTGTGGGCTTCAACTTGCTTACCTATTTCTCTTTTGCATTGTCCACATCATTCACAAAAGCTATGGATTTCAGAGCTTGAGGTTCTGACCCACACTCTTTATCTTTACTTTGATTGCACGATGGAGTCTCATCTATCTACGTGGTATTTTTTCTTCCTTTTTCAATGCTTCTTAGACCAATTTATTTTGTTTGGGGATAGATATGACATCCCACAAAGATAGATTGGCAGGTGCCTTCTTTAGTTGTTCCACCACATTAAGCGTTCTGACTGGATGAACCTTGGACTTAAATAGTGGTATGTCTCTTGTCTTCAAAATAAAATGATCCATCATGAATGGGCTTGACACCTTATCAATCTCCTTCTCTGGTAATGATGATGTTTGTGGCTACTTAGTAGGTCAGCTAGTGAGCTACAAAGTTTTCTTTTCTTGCAGCAATGGTTAACATGGATGAGGATGTAGCAAAGCTTGTTGTACATATTGTCCCATAAGCCTTTAGTTTGATCTTGTGTTGTAGTCTTATTGTACTTGTGGGGCACTAGTCATTAGAGCTTAATTTGCAAGCACTACATATTTTTCCTGCATCCATCAAAAGAATACTTGGTCAAGCAAAATATCTAGCTCTTTCTCTAAAGACATTCCTTGCATTTGCATTGTAAAGTGAGCATTTTCCATTTCAAGAGATTTATATTCTTTAGTAGTTAGGAGCATGCCTTTGCTTCTTTGTTCCACTATCTTCTATTGCAAATTTTTCCTTAGACAATTTCAGGGTAGGTGACAATCACTACATGGGAAGCACCATAATTTCTCAAATTCCACCAGGTTGTTCTAGCCTAGGGTTAACTCTTTACTCTGGTCATCCTTGACTGTTTATAGTGGCATGGTGACCAAAAATTTCTAGTTTGTGGATGTCATTTGTTGACCTCCTCCTCTTGACGGTCCTTGGTATGTGTTCTATTGATAAGATGGTCTTCCTCCACCATAGGCCTAAGTGGTTTACTTTGGAGGTGACATTTTTTGATGTTTTATGAGAACTATCTCGTTAGCAAAAGTCTACATGATGCTCTTCATGTCATTGATGTCCACTACTATAGAGGAAGCACTTGACGTGCTTAGGTGTGTGGTGGGGTATATGTACATGGACTACGACATAGAAAATGTCGTCAATTGTGTAGCAGAAGTGCTTGGAGTGGCTTCTTCTCAAGGACTACTAGAGATTTCTACAAATATAGGCATCAAAGGTCATGGTGGAAGTTCACCAATGTCGATCAAACTATTTTTTTGCATGCACAACTGACTCATATGCGTCAGGTAAGATATACCCTCCCATGGAGGTTATCATCACCATGATATTTGAATTGAAGGATTTGAGGTAGAACATAAATGTCATCCCAACTGGAGGTAGAGAAGTCATAGGGATTCTTTATTAGTTTTTGTGAAACTAGGTGTTGAACTCACTCATGGCCTCTTGCAAGGCTCTTTAGATGGTGATTAGTTGATGTATTAATGAGGAAAAATATCCATTCTATGAGAAGCATTCGAAAAACCTCTCATTGAGCTGATCCCAGTAGCGGATAGAACTAGAGGCCAAAGATCGATACCAATCTTAGGCCTTTCCTTTGAAAGAGGTATCCAAGAGCCAAAAGCAATATTTTACTCTGCAATGTTATCTACTCTACATACCTCCACTATATCCTAGAGGTGTTCGAAGGGGGTTTCGAAGTCTTCTCCCAAAATTTTTGGGATAGCCTTGAGGGCATTAGCAGGTATGGTAGGCCACACATCTAGAGGTGTAGGTGGTTGTAGCAGACTACTGCTATCCTAGGTTATGCAATTTTTAGGGGAAGAGGCAGCTACATGAGCCATGGAGAAAAAATTCCTTTGAATAAGGTATACTAATATTCAAATTTATAAATTTTAGCCTCTAGGTGGAGTAGATAAGGCTCTAGATATTCTGATTTTGCTTCTCTCTCTATTACACCTTATAGGTGATACAAAAAATGGAAGTATTCTTCTCCTAGGTATCGAGGTGGGTAACTAGGAGTACTGAAAATGGCCTCTTGATGATGCTCTTGTTTGGATTTTGGGCATGAAATTTCTAGCTTTGACCTAATTTATGAAATATTTCAGACTTCTAATAAGGCATTCGAAAAACTTTGGGTCCAACCGGGTGTGCCTGAAAATGAACAATTGATCATCAAAGCTTTCACGTCTCGAAAGCCTTATGGGAAATTAAATGAGTGGGGGACCGATTTGTGCCTCATTGAATACCTCTAATATTTTTATAGAAATTTGACTCTTCTCTAAATTTTGGAGAAAAATTTAAAAGGAAATGTAAATGTAAAACATAAAAATGGTGATGCGCCAAATCTTTTACAATATTTTAAACCTAATATTTCTTATGAATGATATATTGGACACAAAATGCCACAAACCTTCATTGTTGGGAAGAGAATGAATAGGAAAGGCTAAATACAAGCATAGTGCAGTCTTTCAAATCTCCCCACGGGAAGTGTTCATTAAGGTCTGATCAAGCATAAATATTTCTAAGGTTAACAAAAAAATATTCGAAAATTGCATAAACTCTTTCTCATCTTACATCATAATATGAAAAATCAACCCTTTAGGAAAATAGAGAAGTTTACCATACATAAACCAATTTCCACAAGTTATTATCATACCATACAAGCCTACAACATGGAAATAAACTAATCAAACTACTTGAATTCAGCTTAACACAGTGTTTCATTTTGAATGAAAGCATAAAGAAGAAACTTGATAAAGGCCATAACATGCACAGTCTCAAATATTTATTCCAAATGCCAAAAGAGCTTAGAAAACTAAGGTTGGATGCCAATTTGATAATAGTTTGAGTTCAAAAAATATAACATGCCAAAGAAAAGCAGTCTTCTTCTAATTACTTCTGAAAATACTTCTATGCCTAAATAAAACTAAAGAAACTTTTTCTTGAGAAAAAAAACTGGAACTTTGAACCCCTTCCTTCTATCACTACCTACCATTTATAGCTGAAAAAAGAGAGAACTGCCACCACAATCCAAAGTAATTGCTACTAGATGTTGGAATTTCATAACTCATGATCTAATTGTAGATCTTTAATTAGTTCATGGAAATCTTTTCTCATTAATTCCTAACTGCCGCATTAATTCCATTTAGATATTTAGCAAATATTGTTATATGAAAATGATCAGATCCTAGAAAACATTCTGGCCAAAGTCTAGTTGACCAATTATGTAGCTTGATGATGTTGAATCAAAGTTTCCATCCTAAAAACAAAATATCTAGCATGTTGCAATAAACTCTAAAAGAGATCACTTCAAAAAAGCACAAACTACCCACAATTAAGAGATGAAATGTCGAGTGGGTGGAGATTCTTAGATTTGCAAAAATCATCCTTGAGAAAATCTTTGTTGAGATGACTGTATCCTAGATCTCTCTCGAAAGGAATGTGACAAATGAAATCCAGGTATGTGCAGGATCATGATGGGCCAAAAAGTGGCAAAATGATGGGTATGTGGCTGACAACTATTGTTTGACCCAAAATTGATAAAATTAAAAGGGTTTTTAAAGGAGATTCTAAGATTTCCACTTATATAAATTATGCTTTACTTTGAATTTAATAAGTAATTATTATCCATTTTCTATTCAAATTACTGACTAAAGTCTTGATTGATAGGTTGATTGAAAAATATTTATAGATTTCAAACAGTATCACATTCTTTGAATCCAAAACATGTTTCACATTCTATGCTTTGCATAGTATAGGATTAAAAAAAAGAAAAATTGAATTTCATGAAGTTTTAAGCAAGTTAAGGTGGTCATTACACGATTTTTTTATATTTTAAAAAGTTGTAATAAAAATTCATAATTAATTATTTACTTGAAAAAAATTACAAAAAATATGCATCACATCAAGGCATGAGTCCTCTATTTATATCTAAAATCTTATAAAAAATATTATCATTTTATTATGATTAGGGTGGGATTGACACCTACTTATTTTTTCCAAATTGAAGTACCACTACATTGAAATTTCAAAATTTCACCAAATAGATTTTTTTTTAAAACAAACCTAGTAGTTTAGAAACTATATTCAATTTTCTACATATTCTATTCTTACACATTTTTGAAATAATATAGATAAATTATTCAAATTTTTACGTCAAGTTGCCTAGCTTTGATTTTTCTAATTTTTTTCCACTTAAGGGCCTATTTTTTCCATGATGATCCTGCACATACCCATCCACACAACCACCACATGGCACATTGCACACCTTTTCAAACAACTATTTCTTTGAGCACAGAAACATTTGAAGCCAAAAACATAGAAAAAAATCCAAAAATAACTAATGAATAAGGAAAAAATGCTTCACACATAACATGGTAAAGGGTGGCTAACATCACTTATCCCCTTGCATAATGGGTCCTCCAGAAGAGCATCCTATTCCAAGACAACCCCCATCCTAGGCTGAATCCCCTACTTTTCCGATCTAGGGCAATCAACCATGAAATCACTATTGCAATGATCACTTGGAATTTTTATGCCCAACCTTTGTCAATAAATCAACCCAATATTCAAAATTTCTACTTGATTTCTCAAAGGGGTAGGGAACCAGCTTATTCCTTCCACTAGGGCAATAGTGGGGCATCCAAAAATCATTTTATTTTTTACTTTTTGGTTTAAAGCAATATCTTAATCCAAAAAAGTGTCAGTCTTTGAACCAATGCAACAGGTATCTCACTTCAAAGAGGGGAAAAATGTACAATTAAAAATGTCCTGAATGATATCATGCACTCAAATCATGTATACTAACATCATTTAGTCTTGAAACCTAACCTCTTTCTGCTTAGTTAATTACATTAGCCTAACTATTTTATTAATTATTTCATTTACATATATTAACCTAATTAAATTAATCAGGGAAATTCACCCCCTTTCATGCTAACATTTGATCCTATTAAATTGAATACATCAATTTATTTAATTAAATAACCCCAAGTTATTTAATTAAATATCATCCCACTTTCCCATTTTTTATGAAATCACTTTATTTAATGAATATCATGAAATTCCCTTAATTTGGATAATTAAAACCTTATTTAATTATGAAATTACCTAATTCATCTAATTCCCCCCACTTCTAATGGAATGTTCTAAGGGAATATTCCTTTTTTACACTTTCCTCCCAAAAGAATATTCCCATGGAAGATTCCTTCCCATTTTGCACATTAAAACTTTGTTTTAATTTTCTAAATATCTATTTCCCTCACCTATGATAATATTACAAAGAATATTCTCTTTCTTCACTCATTTGAAGAAAATGAATATTCTCCTTTGTAACAAACCTACAAAACTTCATGTGCATGTTAACTTACAAGACTTTTTCTGCAAGTTAAAATTATGTTTGTTTGAAAGAATATGATCCTTTGATTCTTTCCTTGATCCATGTGATCATTGATTCCCATCCATTGATGAGAATCGATCATCCATGTTTCATTATTCCTTCCTTTTTGACCATTGATTAACCTTTTAATCTCAACCCTTCATTTCTCATTTTTCCTCCTATAAATAGGTCACTATTTGGAGACAAATGGATCCATCTTTTAACATTAGACTTATGTTGGTAAAATCACTTGCACTTGCACTCATACTTTATATCATTTTATCTTAATTCACTTGTACATTAGCTTAGCTTTAATTAATGGCTTCCATGGTAACTTAGATGCATACATTTCGCATATCTCATAATTAGGGTTTCAATCTCTGTAGCTTAAACTCCATTTACATTAGCTTTGAACTCACACATCTTGATCATCTTAGCATAAATCATGTTATAATAGCTTGCATCATTCTCATTTAGCTTTAAATTGTAAGAGTTGTTGATGAACTCGAGCACCCAGGATCACCTGCAAAACCAAGATAAACCTTCCACACGAGAGCAGCAAGAGATAAAATGCAGGAATATAGTGCAATAACAAAATGATGTTATTATCACACACTAAATGATACAATATGCCTCAACTCTCCTTTGAATTGATTGAGTTAATATGAACTCATCTTGACTAGATAGGAGGGAGAGGTGAGTGCTGATTATATAGCACAATATGGGCAAATAATTCCAAGAGGGGTAATAACTCCCAAATAACCAAATTAGGTGGGAGTTATGCCTACTTGGAAAATGCCAAATAGGTGGCATAACCTACTTAGAAAGAGACAAATGAGTGGTTTTGTGAGGTGGCATATAAGGCCAAAAGAGGGTGTGAAACTCAACCACCTAAGTGTGAGTGGGAGCAACACATGTAACCGATGGATTACGCCATGTGTCCTCACATAAACCACATCTCCTATAACCTAAGGTATGCTTAATAATGTGTAGGAAAAATATTAAAAAACCTACACTAACACCCCCCCTTAAGCATAGCTTAGGTGGGTGAGAAGACACAAAGATGCAAATATGGGTCCCGGCTACTAGGCCATGTTAGGTACCCATGTACAAAATACTTTCTCACAAATGAAGTAAAGGAGAAAACCCAGTGGGACAAAACTCCTCCCCAAAAGAGAGAAAAGAAAACAAGTTTCCCAACACAAGAAGAATCCCATGCAAGGAAGAAGTCCCCTCCAAAATAGAAAGGATAGGAAAGACCATGTAGTCTTCCCCAAAGTAGTCAACTATGCCAATGGTTGAAGCTCAAAACTGAATGTAGAACATGGTCCACGATCGTTGAACAATGTTCCTCCCCTTAGGAAGAAACAAAACCAAAGGTGTATGAAGAATGTCTTCCCATTCCTGAAATGAATATGAGGGAAGAAAGCTCAAAATGTATGAAGTCTCTGAAAACTGCTCATCTATCTCCACGTCGATGTCGAAAGTTGCCACCACCAACTCGGGTGTTATAGGCCACACTGATGAAGATGACAATCCAAAACCTAGTAGAGATGTGTGTAGAACAAAATCCAAAGACTCAACTACCTCCTCTGAAAACAAAGATGCCTCCTCCAAATGCTGCTCAAAAGTATCCACACTCATGTCAAACTGTGATGAATGATCATGTGGAGAATGAACAAGAGGATCCACATGTTCCTCCATAACAACTGAAGAAGAATCAACTTCATCAAAGAGAAGATGGATGTCATGAATAGTGTCTCCCAAGTCTGAAATATGAGACTCTATGAACAAACCTGCAATGTCTGTCAAGTAGTCATCCCAAGCAACTATATCTGGAAGACGATGTCGATCCTGTTGCACTGAATCACAAGTAGGAATGAAAGTAACACAAGTATCTTCAGAAGCAACAATCGTTAGAGGAGAAGGAATGTAAGGCTCAATAACTGGATCTGATGTGAGAATACCAAGATTCAAATAGCCAAAATTCTCCTCAAAATCAAATGTCACACAAGGAGTGTGATCAATAGCCAAAGGATCAGAACCGTCATCAGGTGCAAAGTCTGAAAAGGTATACAACCGAGATTCATTATCAACTATCCCAGTAGCAATTATCTCTGTGCTCTCCAAATCTCTGATGATAACTGAATCAGGTGTGAATTCCACAGTCTTGCCTGCTCCACCATGAGTGATCTGATAGATGGAAAGAAGATTGTTTGTCAAGTGAGGTACACACAAAACATCATTGAAGGTGCCATCCCCAATATCAACAGAACCCTTCCCAATTACACTCATGTAAGTGTTGTTGCCCATCAGAATAGGTGGCATAGCACAAGGCTCAAAAGAAGAGAACATAGACTGTGAAGAAGCCATATGATGAGAAGCTCCAGAATCTAGGAGCCATTTCCCTGATTCATGACTTGTAGAAGCACAAAGAGCTTTACCTTTATTTTTCTTAGACTTAGAAGCAAATTTTGCATGACCTTTATCCTTACTAGATCCTGACTGTTTGGAATGTGAAGAAGAAGTAGACTCAGACATTCTAGAAGGTAGATCAATGTTGTTCTTCTTAAGAAGATGTTTCAGTTCATCAATATCCTTCTTATAACAAGAATGTTCTTCATGTCCAATCCTCTTGCAATATGAACAAGTAGACTTCTCCTTCTTAGATGAGTCCTCCCTTGTAGAGGATTTGTGTTGTGCTTGATCTGTGTGTGGATTTTTCTTAGATTTCTTTTGTTTCTTGTCAGATTGTCCTAACTCTTTCTGTCCCTTAGGCTGACTAGCCAACAAGGCTTGATTCTGTGATGGCTTTATGAGACCCATAGAAAGAAGCTTTTGTTGTTCATGCATTAACATCTCAGAAAAAGATGCAAATGAAGGCATAGTGTATGCAGATCCCATAGTCAGTCTATGAGTATGAAAGCTAGAAACAAAAGCTGCAAATTCAGGACCAAGTTTATTCAGTGTATTATAGATTAACTGAATGTCCTTTTTATCAATACCACAAGCTTTACATTGTGCTCTCAGATCATTGACCTTAGTAATATAATCCTGGATGTTGCCAAAGTTCTTTGGATCAAGGCTCATCAATTCATTTTCAATCTGATAGCCTTTGACTTCATCTGTTGTACCATACAAAGATTTTAACTTTTCCCAAGCATCATGTGAATTTGTACAAGATTCAATCTAAAACATAAGATCAAGGGAAACAAAGCTACGAAGACATCCAAGAGCTTTTGTATGTTCAAGCATCCATTTTATCTTTTCCTTATCATCTTCAGGTTCAGCTACCTTGTTTTCAACATATGGAGTATACCCAAGTTGCATTAAGGCATTCCATGCATGTTGATGCCATGTTGCATAATTATAAGGTGTTAGCAAAGGAACCTTAGAATGATCCATGTGTGAAGGAAAAGAAAAGCACAAGTGAACAGATCAAAAAACACACACACACAAAGAGAGACCCCCCCTTTTTCACTCAATCAAGAATCCCCCCCAACAAAAAATAATTTGGCACTTTATAAATCAGTGCGTTTACAATGCTGGAGTTGTTTTCCAGAGTTTTACAAATGTCTAAAATAGACCCAAATACTGAAAGTACAATCAAATCTCAGAATTAGAACCTCAAAATAGCACCAATGTGTAGTGCTCAAAAAATATTCACTTTCAAAAAAAAATCACCTCAATACGAGGTCGTATGTGAAAGTTACATCAATTTGAAGTTAAAAAAATGAGAACTGTCCTTTAGATCTGCTGATAAAACTGATTTTCTGGAAAATCCGGATCACTTGAGAAAAAATGGATCACACCACTGCAAAGCCTGTGAAATTCTACCCCAAATCAAAAAAAAATCTCTGAAAAAAGAGCTTGTATGACTGAATTATGGCCCTCCAAAGATTGACTGCAAAATCAAAAAATGCAATTGGAGAGGGGGTCTGCAGAAATGTTCTGATTTAGATTCTGCAAAATATGTAACCTGTATGCAGAAACTAGCAACGACCCAGATGGTTTTTTTCTGCTACGAACAAAACCCAGATGGCGGATTTTCTTTAAAATATACAGAAAATATGGGTGTAGTGTAAAAAAAATGTCTTTAGCAACATAAAACGACCCCAACAACCAAAAAACAGCATGAAAAGGTAGAATCACCTACTTAAGACAAGAAAAGGCATGTTGCAACCTGCAATATTGATTAAACACTCACAAATCTCTCAAATTTGAGAAGGGGCTTGCAGATCTGACGCTCTGATACCATGTAAGAGTTGTTGATGAACTCGAGCACCCAGGATCACCTGCAAAACCAAGATAAACCTTCCACACGAGAGCAGCAAGAGATAAAATGTAGGAATATAGTGCAATAACAAAATGATGTTATTATCACACACTAAATGATACAATATGCCTCAACTCTCCTTTGAATTGATTGAGTTAATATGAACTCATCTTGACTAGATAGGAGGGAGAGGTGAGTGCTGATTATATAGCACAATATGGGAAAATAATTCCAAGAGGGGTAATAACTCCCAAATAACCAAATTAGGTGGGAGTTATGCCTACTTGGAAAATGCCAAATAGGTGGCATAACCTACTCAGAAAGAGACAAATGAGTGGTTTTGTGAGGTGGCATATAAGGCCAAAAGAGGGTGTGAAACTCAACCACCTAAGTGTGAGTGGGAGCAACACATGTAACCGATGGATTACACCATGTGTCCTCACATAAACCACATCTCCTATAACCTAAGGTATGCTTAATAATGTGTAGGAAAAATATTAAAAAACCTACACTAACATAAATCATGTTTTTGTACACATCTATCAATGGTTTCATCATTTTTCTTCAATAAAACCAATTGAAACAAGCTCATTAGCCAAGGGATTGGGAAAGGGTCACCATTCCACATCAATGTGACACCACTCATCCAATACAATAATTTTTAATGGATTAGAATAGGTTTTTTGAAGCTTTCATAGTTTAACATGCAAAGTTCTAATGGATTCATATTTTAGTGCTTATTTGAATGAGCTCTATTGGGATTGAAGTTTAGTGACTTAATTACACTTTGTATCCTCATGGATCAAGTGTGGTTAGCTCATACTAATTCATTGGTCACACTAACAACATTCAATTTCAACCCCTGATAATAGACAGGTCAAGATTGCAAGAATCTTTGGTTGTAGAGTGGAATCCTTACCCCCTTATATTGGACTTTCGTTATGCCTCAAACCTCTAGATTCCTTTTGGTGTTCATTGGTTGATAGGTTAGAAAGGAGCTCTTTTGATCCAAGCTGGAATAATTCAACTTCTTAAAGATTCTCTTCAGAACCTCCTAGTTTATGCTTTAAGCCTTTTCAAAATTCTTGCTAAATACACTAAAGCCATTGAAAAGATCCAAAAAAGATTCCTTTGGTCTAGAGTGGAGGAAAGAAAGAGAATGCCTCTTATAGGTTGGGACTTAGTTTGCAAACCGAAAGCCTTTGGGGGTTTAGGTCTCAGAAAAATCAGAATTGTGAACAATACTCTTCTAGCCAAACAAATGTGGAGATATTTCTCATCTGGTGGAGAATGGAAAGACATTTTAAGAAGTAAATACATGGCCGACCATATGTCCCTCAAAGCTTTGTTGGATTGTTGGACTCTCCTATCCTCCCTCGTGGCTCAACTTGCTGGAATGATATGATTGTTGGTAGAAAAATCCTTGAATCAGGGATAGGATGGCACATTAGAAGTGGCAATGAAGCCATATTTTAGGAGGATAAATGGATTTTTAAGGAACCCCTTATCAAAATTGAAATATTCAATAGATGGGAAGAGCTATGTAAAGCTCCTTTTGGGGATCTTGTCAAATATTATTGGTATGAAGGAGATTGGGTGAACTTATGTGTGATTATTTAGGAGTTGGCTCAGCTTCAATCCTCCTTAAAGGCTGTCAGTTTGGGACAGACCCAACACAATGATATTATTGTTTGGATGGACAACCCTTCAGGTATCTACTCTATCTCTTTGGTTGTCTCTTTGTTGTCCCTTTCTCAAGCTCCCCCTCCTGGTCAAAAGCATGGATTAAACACTTGACTCCTAAAGTGAATATCTTCTTCTAGATTATGCTTCAGAATAAGGTGCTTACGGTGGACAATCTTTGTAAACAGGGATTTTAAATCCCCAATAGATGTTACCTCTGCAAGAGTGAGGCGGAGTCAACCAACCACTTGTTTCTCCACTATCCATTTGTTTCCTTAATTTGGGGAAAATTATTAGCCCTCTAGAATATCTCTTGGGTGTTCCCCCAGACAATTGAAGATTTTTTTTTTACAATAGAAAATCCCTACTCAAAACCCCTTCATTCAAAGGTTATGGGCATTCATATTCCCTATTGTTGTTTGGGAAGTGTGGAAAGAATGTAATAGTAGACTTTTCAGGGATAAGATGATGTCAAAGAATAATTTCTTTGAGAAAAATTTTAGGCTTATAAAGGAAATCTTTAATGTGATTCCCCAAAAATGTCTTAACCTTGAAGTAGTGGTGTGTACTCCCTATGATTTAATGATAGAAAAGGATTGGATTATTAAAGCCGATATTTCTTTAGCTTCCAAGCCAACCAAGAAAAGTAGTAGGGTGTGTGTTGGACCTTTCCTCCAAATGGTTGGTATAAGGCCAACATTGATGGCACCATGAAGGGAAACCCGAGCATGGCTAAAAATGGAGGTGTGTTAAGGGATTCAAATGGTAATTTTATGGCAGTTGTGGCCATATCCATGCATCATCAAACAAACCATGTGGCAGAGGCTATAGGAGCTTTTCAAGTTTTAAAGCTAGCTCATAATTTGAATATAAATAAATTATGGCTAGAAGGGGATTCTAAAAATATCATTTATTGTCTCTTAGGAAGGACCCCCACTCTTGGTCAATAAATAATTGGATTGATGAAGAAAAGTCTATTCTAGTTAAGTTCAACAAAGTAAAAGTATCACACACCTATAGGGAAGCTAACAACATGGCCGATTACTTTGTGAATGAAGGGATAAGGAAGCAAGGATTAAACATGTGGAAGAATTGTAGGGACTTGAGAACTAAAGTTAGGGCCTTACTAGATTATGATGTTATGCATGGGAAAGAAGAAAATACATTTAATGATGAAAGGGAAAGGGGCTAAGCACATAGAAATCAAGATATTTGATGGGGCCGCGTCATATTACTTAGTTGGGAAGAAAAAGTGGCATGCTTTGTGGGTGCATTGGAATGGCTACGTAATGTTTCAATAGGTGCTTAGCACTGGTAGAGTTTGTAGTAAGGTGCAAACGAAAATGGGGGGATAGGAAAAGAGTTGAGCCAAAAAGCTATGAGGTGCACATGAGGAATGATATGGTCTGGACGTAGATTGTTAAAGGTGGGCTGGTTCCATTTATGGAAAAACTTCATGGGCCTGATACTATGGCCACGAACTACTTTGAGAAGAATTGGAACAATGGTGAAAAAATTCTCTTTGGGAGAAAGGTGAAGCTGGATTGAGAAAATTATAGGGGAGATTACTAGAATGTCCATTGAGGGTGTGAAGTTTTATCGCAATAGAAGGTTTTCTGGTGAGGCGGTCATCAAATTTCCTAAGAAGGATAAGGATAAATTGAAATTGGTTAAAATTTCCAATAGCTATTTCAAAATTGACACCATCAAGGCATTGCGGAGAAAGGTGCTTCATGTTATAATGGAGTATATCACCCTAGACGAGAGATTCACCATAGTGTATGGTCATCATTTTTCCATTCTTAACCACTTCCACCACAAGGTATGGATTTATTTTCCCCACTACCTGTTATGTTTGTTGAGCAATAGCCTTGAGGACCATAAGAAAAAAATCCCAAGAGATACCCTATTCTTTATCCTAGGCTTATTAGGTTAATATATGAACACTATCAAAGTATGTTGGCTTTATCCAAACCTATTACCTCCATGGCATCTGAAGACTATGACATGGATAGTGGGGGTTTAGAGAATCAACCTTACTAGGAGAGAATTTTTAAAGCCCACCCATCCTCTTAGATGTCTGGTAAGAAAACCCAACCTAAAAAAACCCTTGATTCCTACTCTGTAGATTCCTTGGAAGATAAAGTTGAGAACCTTGAAGCTAGCAAAAATTATGTGCCCTCCCCTCCTACCTCTTTTAGAGCTAATGGTACCAAATTTCCTAGCTCCCCCAACCTAAATGATGTTAACCTCATATTATACCAGGTTTAGTCTAGTGATATTCTTGCCTCTATAAGAAATTGAATTGGTGACATTTTCATGGTTTTGAAATGGGCCTATCAAGAAATTAATGATCTTAATCAAAGAAATAAGGATCTATATAGCAAGTCAAAGGAGTTGGAACTAAAGATGGTCATTCTCAGCAATGAAGAAGTAAAACAAAAAGGAACACTGGTATAGGAGAAGGATGCATTGAGGATAAGTACAAGTCTTTGGAAGCTGAAATGGTGAAAATTGAAAATAACAATGAAAACTGTTGTTGAATAGAACCATAAAATGGCTAGGCTCAATGCCATCATCATCAATGCTATGTCTGAAAAGTTGGAAAAAACACAACAGGGGTTGCTGGTCATTGATCTGGAAGATAACAAGGATAACAACAAGAACGAGGACCAAGGTATTTCAAAAAGGAACCATGCCAACCTTAAAAGGAAAGTGCCTCCTACTACCTAGATGTTTCATATTTTAAAGAGGTGGGTTCAGGATATGAATGAGTTGGAAGCTGAGACAATGGATTTATTAAAGACCCAAATTTAGTTGTTGGTAGAGTTTTGTCTGGTTTTTTGGTTTTGTGGCCTTCGCTGGCCTTTTTGGTGGTTGTGGACTTTTGTTGTTGTTTTACTATAACCTTTGTGCTTTTGGTGTCTTTAACAATCTTATCTTTAGTTTGTAAACTTTGTAGTTTAGGGTCCCTGTAAAACCCATTTTTTCCTCTTTTAAAAACAACATTCAATTTCAGGGTTGGCCTTGATTGTATACAGTTTGTTATATATATGAGTAATGGTATTGTAACTATGATGTTGTGAAACATTATCATTATTGAGTTGTGTTTTATGTGGTCTTATTATAAGCACAAGTTTATTTTGGACTTGTGGTTATTGTGAGGGTGGATAAATGATAATTTAAGGCTTGGGATATTGCTTCAAGGGATATCTAATGTGCATAACATCAAAAGTGTTGTCCTTGTTTATGTGATCTCTTAGTGAAGGGGAGTCTAATGTCACTTCATCATATTCATGTAAGGAAGCCACATCACTATTGTTTGAAATACATGTCTCAATGTTCTCATTTTCTTCCATCATGATATTTTCCCTAGTAGGAGAGTTTTTAGGAGAGCAACAAACTAAATGTTCATGATATTCAAAGGTTGGGTCATCTAAAATGATTTCAAAAAAAGTAAGGGAGCTATAATAAGTTGGATTTTCTTGCTTATCAATGATGGCATTCTCTTTTTCAATAATGTTTTCCTTATAGGGAGATAAAAAAATAGGATTATCACCACTCTCATAGATTACATCTTCTTCTCAAATAGGAAAGATATTATGAGAAGGCCAAATTTGATTTTTATGATTTTACATGATTTCGTCCTTTTTATCTAAGGTCTCATTCTCTTGTGCCAAAATATCTACCCTAGTAGGAGAGCTATCACATTCCATGATTATATTTTGTAAATTAACTTCATCACAAATATGAGAGGCATCATGGGAAGGACAACTATGACTTTCATGCTTATCACTGATGCAATCCTCTTGTTCAAATGGTTCTTTCTAAATGTGAGGGAAATTAGGAAGGAGATAAATAATGCTATAACTCTCAATCATTGGATCTATTAACACCAACATATCCTCTTGAAAAATGTGATTTTAATGATTGTCCTTGATTACATCCTCTTTCAATAAAGCCTTCTCAAAAGTAGGGTATATATGTTAAGATATGTTTCAATGATCTCATCTTCTTGTTTCCTCATAGCTTCCCAAGGGGGAGGAGGAGAGGGATAAACAAGAATTTCATGATTGTCAATGATTGTATCCTCTTTAACCAAGATGCATTCATCACTAAAAGGAAAGGTATTGGGAGAAGAACAAGTATGATTATCATGATTATCTATGCTTGCATCCTCTTGTGTTATGACATTATTTCAAATCCCAATAGAAATTAGGAGAGTATTCAACATGCTTTTCAAAGGATTTATTTTATTTTTATAGATTATGCTCATGAGTAGGGAAAATAGAATCATACAAGCCATGTGATACTCTATGAACACTAAAAGCTTGAAAAGAAAACATGCTAACATGAAAATTAAGCTATCTTATGCAATGTTTCAAAAATGTAAACAAATTTCCTAAAGATTTAAGGATTTTCAATACTAAAATTATTTTTGAAATTCTCTAAAAATGAATACACTAAATCGATGATTTGACCTAGATACATAAAATAAAAATTCTTGAAACTTTTGAGACGAATAGGGTAGGTTACTAGCAAGCCTATGAGGTACAAAAAATAATAGAAAACTTAGAAAAGTTGATTTTTGTAGGCCTCTAGTGACTCATCAACTTACTGGAGAATGGGTCCTAGTATGGGTATGTGTAGGATCATCATGGAAAAAAACATGCCCTTAAGTGGCAAAAAATTTAGAAAAATCAGAGTTAGGCAACTTGACATAAAAAAATTAAATAAGTTATCTATATTATTTCAAAAATGTGTAAGAATAGAATTTGTAGCAAATTGAATGTAGTTTCTAAACTACTAGGTTTATTTATTTATTTTTAAAATCCGTTTGGTGAAAATTTGAAATTTCAATGTAGTAGTACTTAAATTTTAGGGAAAAAATAAGAAGTGTTTTTCTGACCACCCTAACCACAATAAAATGATAATATTTTCTTATAATATTTTAGATATAAGTAGAGGACTCATGTCCTGATGTGATGCATATGTTTTCGTAATTTTTTCCAAGTAAATAATTAATTATGAATTTTTTAATATAGCTTTTAAAAATATAAAAGCACATATGTCCGACCACCTTAACTTAGTCAAAACTTAATGAAATTCAATTTTTTATTTTTTTAATCCTATAGTATGTGAAGCATAGAATGTGACACATGTTTCAGATTCAAAAAGTGTGATACCGCTTGAGAGCTATAGATTTTTTCAATCACCTATCAATCAGGACTTTAGTTGTAATTCAAATAGAAAATGAATAATAATTATTTATTAAATTCAAAGTAAAGCATAATTTATATTGGTGGAAAGTTGAGAATCTCCTTTAGAAACCCTTTTCATTTCATCAATTTTGGGTATAAAAAAAGTCGTCAACCACATGCCCTACAGATACCCATCATATCCCCACTTTTTGGCCCATCATGATCCTGCACATACCCGTATGCTTTTTAAGGAAACATTGAATCTATTATTGAAGTGTAGGATCTGTGAAAAGTTTATGCTTATGTAACCCTAATAGGGACTCATTCTCCCTAGGGAGAATGGGTCGTAGATTAGGGTTTTGTGACTAACTTTTACTGATTTTCAAGTCCTTTTTAGTGGTTTTCAAATTTGATTTGCTACAGTAAGTTTTAGGTTTGATTTTCTGTAAATGCAATGTCAAATACAAAATGAAAGTGTGAAAAAATAATGAATTACAAGACCTAGTTTGATATTTTTTTTAATTTTCAAATGAAATTTTATATGATATAAATGATATGCAAGATGACTAACATTTTTTTAATTTTTTTAGATTTAAAGAATGCAAAAAATGTAATCCTAAGACCCTAGATGATATGAAAATTTGAATGGAAAGTATGACACCCTAAATGAGATCTAATTCAATGCAAGTTAATTCAAATAAATTCAAGATCTAACTTAAGATGAAAAGGAATAATCTCAAAATCATAAAATTACAATGTTCAATATGTCAGGCTCACCAAAATGAAACATAGAAAAAGAGGTTCACCTAAATGGATGAAACTTATTTTCACTTAGAAAGTATGTATGTTTCATTCAATTATAAAGGATAAAATTCATAAATAACAATAAAAAATTAATCCTAATCTTTATAATAATAACGAAGGTTTTAAGATGCCAAAATAATGTGTACCTTGCTAAAAAAGTGTTATTTCAAGGGTCACTAAGGACTCATTCTCCTAGTGGCAAATGGGTCTTTGTTAGGGTTTTGGAAAATCACTTGTGAGGTCTTGTTCCTTGATGTCTAGGCTCTCAAATCCTAGGTTATTAACTCTCAAAATTTGGAAATCAATTATGTAGCTTAGTTTCCATTATCTTGCAGGTAGGATGACAACTTTTGCAACTTTTTAATCTTGACAAATTTTCTTCAATTTTATTCTTCAAATATATTCAATCTATAACCTGCAATCACACATCACGAGAGAAGAAAAATTGTTGATTGTTAGGGAATAGTTGTTTTCCTTGGTCAAACCCCATTTAGGTAATTAAACCTGATGATTAAACAATGCATAAAGGAAAGATGAATGAACAACAATATGTAACAACTCGCCAATCCTCAATTGAACCTTCGAATGCAAATCTGAAACTTAGCATGAAATTGCCTCAATGAGTGTATATAATGATCATGAACTTGACATAAGAATAATGCTCTGAATATGCTTGATTGATCTTCAATGCTACATCACCATTTTAGCTCAACTACATGCATGATGCACTAAATATTTGACATCATGATATGATTTCTAACTACTACAATCAAACTCTGATAATCTACCCTCAAATTCCTTATAATTTCTCTTGAAATGTTACATAATGCTCTTTTGAAAGTACTTTTATGAGCACCTAAACTTTCTAGGTGAAACTATGTGAAATAGCCTTATATTTAGACTAAAGATTTAATACCGAAATTCAAATAACACAATTCAATATCATATCTAGGATTTAAAATCATTAAATTCCTTGCACAAATAAATTAAAAAAGAGGCATCCTAGTTAAGGATGACCCATTCACCATCTTGGGCAAATGGATCCTAGCATAGTTAACTAGGAAAAAGTTTTAGGGAGGTGAAATAACATGTAAAAAGGGGGTCCTAGGACATTACGAGGAACCATTCATTAAGTGACGAATGGGTCCTAGGTATGTATCCTAGGACTCGAACCTTGCAAAATTAAGTGTTATGCAACATTATTAATGAGTTTCATAATATATCCTTCAAAAAATACAATAAATTAGGCTTGGATTTTAATTTAAAGGGTTGATTAATATCTTATAATTAACCTCAATTAATTAATAAATCCCTAGATTATTGTAAAAGTGTAAGAACAGTTTACAAAACCCTAAATAAGGAAAAATTAAGTCCATTTTATCATTAATTAATCATTCGTAGACTAAAGTGTGAAAATGTGTTACTTTTTTGACACTACTCTAAAAAACCATGTTAAATTCATTGGAGGTGAACTCTCCACTTCTATCAGACCTCAAACACTTGACTTTCATGTCCATTTCATTCTTAACTAAAACTTTAAATGCTTTGAGCCTATCTAGAGCTTCATGTTTTTCTTTAGGAACACTAACCAATGTCATTCTAGAATAATCATCAATAAAAAAGTGAAATACTTGTCACCTTGATGAATTCCTACTCTTGTAAGACCACAAAGATCTGCTTGTACCAACTCTATCAATCTAGTAGAATATTGTTATTTTCCTTTGAAATTACTTGTTTTCTTCCCAATTTGACAATACTTTCAAACAAAATTGATAGGATTTGTAATCATTGGTAGACCTCTCACTTCTTGAACTAAACTGATTCTTACCAGATTATCAAAATCAATTTGACACATCCTCCTATGCCATAGCCAACTTTCATTAATCAAAGTCATAAAATAATGACCATTAGCACCCTTGAGTTGATAAGAATTTCCATTTTTCCTTCTTCTAATAGAAATCATAGTTCCGGATCCTTTTATAATCTCACATCCATAATTCTTAAACATAATATCATACCATTTGCTACGCATTTATCCAATACTCAAG
Source organism: Sequoia sempervirens (assembly GCA_007258455.2). Lineage (NCBI taxonomy): Eukaryota > Viridiplantae > Streptophyta > Pinopsida > Cupressales > Cupressaceae > Sequoia > Sequoia sempervirens. The sequence goes on from VDFB02008238.1 coordinate 33,375, forward strand.
AGGTTATGAATTAAACTGTTAACACAGTAAACATCGTTAATATTATGCTTATCTTCAAAATTGATTGTACCTATTCCACATATCTTAGCACTTGAATCATCACAAAATCTAACAAGTCCCCTATCATACTTTTCAAAATTAACAAAAATAATCGTCATCAGTCATATTGGTTAGTGTTATGAAATAACTTGCACAATGGAAGAATATGATATGAAATATGCTTCAAATACTTGATAATAACTGAGAATAACAAGCCACTTCGAGGGGGAAAACCTCCAAATATCTCTAATGAGAACACACTTCACAACTTGATGATGAAATAAGACTCACAACCTCCTATATATACCTATTTATGCCAAGGATATCACCTAGGCCGACTTAGACACACCTATATAAGACTTAGGCCGACCTAAACAACTAAATAACAATATACTAATGATAATATGACCTAATAGAGAGTTAAGATAGCCACAAGCTGACTATTCATAACCCGATGTACAATAATAATATAAGGGCGAGCATGCCCTTCTTTAAAGAAGCTTGTTATTCCTCAATGCTAATCAAGTTTGAAACTTTTTGAATGAACTCCTCATCTTCCCATGTGGCATCTCTCAACTGTAAATTCTTCCATTGGATGAGATACTCAGTGATAGTTCTATTCCTCAGCTTCTTTGTGCGTGTTTGAAAAATGCACTCTGGTTCCAAAATGATTCTCCCTTCTTCATCCAGCTCAAGTGTTGTTTGAGTGGGAATATTATGCCCAATTACCTTCTTCAAACAGGAAACATGAAAACTTGATGTATCTTTGTTGTAGGTGGCAACTCAAGCTTGTAGGCAACACTACCGATCTTCTGCATGATTTGGTATGGACCATAATACTTTGGTGACAACTTATTATTCTTTCTTTGCTGCTTGAGTGAGATTTTCTTAGAACAGTCGCAAGACCAAATCCAACCAAACTTGTTTTCACTACTGATGTTGGCCTGCATTTGTTTCATTCAATTTTGTGCCATGGCTAAATTCTCCTTGAGTCCTGAAAGTACTTGTTGTTGATGAAGCAAGTGGTCTTCTATTGCCTGAACTCTTGGGGACACCTTAATTGATGATGTGATGGAAGGAGGATGATACCATAAAGTGCCAAAAATGGAGACATTTTTGATGAGCTATGAAAAGAAGTTTTATACCACCATTCCGCAAGTGGTAGCCAATCTACCCACTGGGACTGTTTCTCTGAAGTGAAACAACATAGATATCCTTCCAAACACTTATTAACAACCTCTGTTTGCCCATCTGATTGAGGGTGGTATGAAGAGCTAAGAGCCAATTGAGTACCCAAACATGAGAATAAATCTTTCCAAAAGTGACTAGTGAAGATAGGATCACGATCACTAACAATAACTTTAGGTGTACCATGTAGCTTTTGGATATTCTCCAAAAAAGCTCTAGCCACTGCACTTGCTGTAAAAGGATGTGCTAATGCAATGAAATGTGCATATTTAGTGAGCCTATCAACCACCACCATGATGACATTATGACCTTTAGATTTGGGAAGCCCTGTGATGAAGTCCATGGATATCTCTTCCCAACGCTGGCTAGGAATAGATAAGGGTTGCAAGAGACCTGGTGCCTTAATTGTCTCCCCTTTATGCCTTTGACACACCAAACATTCAGCCACAAATTTTTGAACATCACCCTTTAGCCCCTCCCAAAAGAAATCTTGCTTGACTTGATGATATGTCTTCAAAAATCCTGAATGACCACCCACTCGAGACTCATGCAACTCTGTGAGAATCTTGATTTTAGGTTAAGGTCTTGCGGAGATACAAAACTCTTTATACCAAAGAGTATCTCCCCTTCCAACAAAACTTATCTGAACTACTAGGATCACTTTTAATTGCTTTCGATGAAAGTTGCTGGTACTTAACATCATTTTGCCACTCTACTTTGGCTTCCTCCACCCAATTTGCTTGTAATATTGAAGGGGAACACAATAAGGCTTCATCTTTCTCATCCTTCCTTGAAAGTGCATCTGCTACAATATTTTCTTTCCCTTTCTTATATACAATCTCAAAGTCATATCTAAACATCTTAATTTGACCCATTTTTGTTGCTCTTGAGGGAAGATAGTGGATTGTTCCAAAAATATTTTTAGGCTCTCTCATGATGCGTCTTAGCAACCCGGAAATGTCTACCCAATAGATAAAGCCCACCATTGTTTCACTGCATGGAGTATTGCTAGCATTTCCTTCTCATAAATAGGTTTTAATAGATTCTTACCTTTTAATTGACGACTCTCAAAAGCAATTGGTCGACCTTCTTGCATAAGCACTGCTCCTATCCCATTTCCCGAAGCATCACATTCCATAATGAATTCCTTGGTGAAGTCAGGAGTGGCAAGTACCGGAGTTGAACACATAGCCTCCTTCAATCTCTCAAATGCTGTATTGGCAGACTCATTCCAATGAAAAGAATCCTTCTTCAATAGGGTGGTGAGAGGTGCTGCTATACTACCATAATTCTTCACAAATCTTCTATAGTACCCTGTCAATCCTAAGAATCCTCTCAGTTTCTTAATGGTTTTTGGAATAGGCCATTCCATGATAGCCTTAATTTTGTTAGGGTCCACCTTTACTCCTTCATGTGAAACTATGTGTCCCAAATACTCCACCTTTGTAAGACCAAAAGCACACTTGGATGGCTTAGCATAGAGTTTATGATCTTCAAGTATTTGTAATGCTTGGTCCACATGTTGCAAATGTTCTTCCCAAGTCTTACTGTAAATCAATATATCATCAAAGAATACTAATACAAACTTTCTCAAGAACTTCTTAAAAATGGAATTCATCAAACTTTGGAATGTAGATGGTGCATTGGTAAGACCAAATGGCATCACCAAAAATTCATAATGACCCTCATGAGTCCAAAATGCTATCTTACAAATATCCTCCTCCTTAATCCGAATTTGGTGATAACCAGATCTAAGATCTAACTTGGTAAAAAACATAGCTCCATTTAATTCATCTAACAAATCATCAATGACTGGAATTGGAAACTTATCTTTAATGGTGTACATGTTGAGCACTCTATAATCTGGACACATGCACCAAGTATCATCCTTCTTACGTACCATCACCACTGGCGAGGAGTAAGCACTTTGGCTATGCC